>WNHD01004669.1:0-10978 GCA_011057455.1 Ganaspis sp. Gsp50 | reverse complement strand
ACATAATAATAATTATTTCGACATACTCAGTGTCTTTTTAATTTTTTGATTTCTACTATGGACCAAAGGCCACAAGTGCGTTGCACATTTTAATCAATTTTTAATTAATTTAAATTTTTAAACAACTTTTTTATAAACAAATTTTGAATGAGAGTCAAATTCGACAGAAATATTTATAAATGGAATATTTTTTTATTTTATTGTAATAGATTTTAAACGTTTATAATTATTTCTAAAATATTATAGTATATGTTATTTCTAAGAACAAAAAATACCAATCATTATAGAGAAATGTACAGAGTTTTTTTAGAGATCAGATTCTACATTGATAAACAACTGAGAAAATTATTTTTAAAAAATATCGAAATTCTAAAATATTTGAAAATATAATGTTATTTATTAAAAGATTAAAATATATTTTAAAAGTACTGTTTTTAAAAAAACACAGATAAAGAATATTTTAAATTTTGCTAAAAAAAATTAATTATATGTGCCACTGATGTCAAAATTAATACATTTTCAGTAGCCAACAAATTTTATTTTAAAATTGTCTTTCTTGTGAGCAAAAGAAAATTATATTTCATTATAGCAAAATTTTATCATTTTAATTTTATTTTTATTTTCTTCCTAATTTTCTTTTAAAATTAAATTTTGTTGATTGGCTTTTCTTTTAACATATCTTTGAAATAGATTTACCTTGGTTAGGAACACGTCACACAGATTATTGATTGTTTGTTAATTATAATAGTCCAATGTAACCAAAATGGGTTGGATGAAAGATTTAATATAGTAAATGCTATGCGACTATAATTATATAATTTATAATTAACTAACAATCAGTTATAAACTATTACGTTTTCTGTGTTATTTAATTTTCTTAGTTTTCTTTTTTTTTATAACGATTATTATTAAAAGTAAATCATATTTAACTTATATCCTGTTCCTTGGAGGGCTTGATAGGAATTTTGATTCTCAAATAAATAAAATAAATAAAATTGGCATCTATTATTTCAAATTTCAAAACTGACAAATATTTATTTTACTAAAATATTTAAAAACATAACACTTAATTAAGCACATTTTAATTAAAAATTAAATATCACAAAGTCACTTCCCTTTGGTCTTATTTTCTTCGAATTTTATCGTCTAAACAAAATTTAATTCAGAAAAATAATGTTAATAATTGTACTTTGTTCGTTTTAAGGCACTTTTAAATCTATAAAAATTTTGTAAAGACAAATGCAAAAATTTAAATTGAATTTACTACATTGAAAAAAGCAAATAGAATTAATTATGTAAATAAAATAATGTATTTATTTTAATAAAATAAATTTTATTTATTTAATGTTTATTTATTATGTTTCATAATTATTAATTATTTATTTTTATTTATTTTTTTCATACCTTTTTGTATGTACCTATAATGATTGCTTTTACATTTTTTTGTCCTAATTTAGATTGAAAATCCTAGAGAGATTAAATTTCACATTCGCGGGTGAACAAGTAATTAAAATCAGGAAACTGATTTAAACGTTTTCAATCCTAACACCAATTCTCGTTCTAATATTCTCTCAATTTGAAGTGAAATTTCACTTATTGCACGTGTCAAAAGTGTTCCACGTAAAATAAGTGCATAGTCACTTTTCAAATAAGAGATATGCGGTATTACTTCTTCAATATTAAGTCCACTTGAAAAATATCATCCAGAATAGAATCTAATTTTCTAATTAAATTACATTTTCTAGAAAGGTTTTAGAAAATACATTGAAGAACCATAATGTTGAAATTCACAACTTTTTTAATTAACGATTTCAAATAAAAATATTTTTCTATTCAATTATTATCTCAAAGGGATTTTTGGAATTGATTTTACTTAACAAATTTGATTAAAAAAAGTTTAAGGCAAAATTGTTTAAAGTTTTCCGTTTGATGACATTTTTTTTTCCTAATAGTTCGAAACAATATTCAAAAATTGCAATTTAATGTTTCGTTCCATTGAAATATTTTCGTGAATCTACTTTCCTACATCATGGTTGAATAACTTAGTTCATGCAAAAAAAGTTGCTGACTTAAAGTTTGAGCGTTGAGGTACTGCTGAGGTTTATGATGCTTTCTCTAATCTTAGATGGCAATGTAAAAACTTAACCAAACTTTTGTATAAAAATTATATTTTAAAAATAGAATATACAATATTACAAAAACTTTCTGGAATTATGTTAATTCTTTAAAGAAGGATCATCGTATTCTTACTTTGTATGTTCCTTGATGATGTAATTTTTAATGACTCCAGGAGTATTGCTGATGCTTTTGCTACGTTTTTTCGAGCAATTAACAACAGTTATACCTCGCATTTTGTGAATCCTTTCAATTTCTGTGAAGGTACGAAATTTGAGTCATTTGATTATTACAAAAACCGAAATTAAAAATAAAATTTTGAAGCTGGATTGCAATAAAGGTACGGATCATGATGATCCTCCTTTTTTTTCAAATCTTGTTCCTCCTTTTTAGTAGACACTTTGTTCATCCTTTTTAATAAATCTTTACCAGAATCTACTTTTCTTACTTTTTGGAAAAATGGCATCGTTTATAAGTATGGGAATAAAAATGATATTAAGAATTACAAACCTTTAGTCCTTTTGAGCTTGATCCCTAAATTATTAGAAAGCATCATAACTGATAAGCTCTATGTAGCTACGAGAAGTTCTATTATTAATGAGCAGCTTGCCTTTTTGTATTGAAAATCTGTTGTAACAAACTTATGTGTTTATGCTGAGGAATTACTAAATCCACTCGATTCTGGTTTGCAAATTGATGCAATCTATAAAAGCATTTGATGATTGACCATATTTTGCTGATACGTAAGCTTCTTTCAATTAATATTTCTGATTCTTTAATAGATTGTGTTTTAACTCAGAATAAGTTTTGATTAAGGAAATTTCAGGCACTTGGTTCATTTATAAAACAGTCCACTTTAAATTAACAATAAGACATTTATTAATAATTTCAATATTTAAACATTGTTCGGGCTAAAACCACTCACTTTTGAATTAATTAAATTGTTCTTGTCACAAACAAATCACTGGTTTAAAGACTATTAAACGTATAATTAAAAATGTTCAAATTCAATAATAGTCTTTCCGCGTCCTCACTCCCTTACAGACTGACGCGAAGAAGCCCAGTTTCACAGAAATTCACGATTAATTCGGAACAATTCGACAATTAGTCATTACAACAGAAAATATGAGGTTAGACAAAATTCATTCCATTCATCCGTTCAAACAGATTGGATTTATATTTATTTGATTGATAGGCATCAATCTTTTCCATTTGAGTATAATTATTCTGGGCATTATGTTGCTTCCTCCGGTGTTCCACAGGGCTCGCATCTCGGACCTCTTCTGTTTGTATACTGTCTATGAATGATTTTAAATCGGTTTTTGCAAGTTGCTTCTTTCTTCTCTTTGCTAATGATTTCAAATTCTATCACAGAATTTTATCTTTAGAAGATAAAGCTTCTCCGCAGAGTGAGTTGGATGATTTGCGGAACTGGTACTCTTTAACCAAATTAGCCCTTAATTTCCAAAGTGTTCCTTTTGATTATTTTGTTGGATTGACTAAACAAGAGTGACGAGGATTCAACCTATTTTAATAACCTTTTAACTTTGAAAACTCTACTTTGCCTTTGTTAGGTCAGTATTGGAATTCGCCAGTGTTAAATGGTCTCCTTTTATCAGGAATTAAATATTGTCAGTCTGGAGCGTATTTAGTTTCCAGTTTTTTTGTATTGGGCATAAGGCCATATTAAATAAATAAATAATGTGGCGCCATCAATCTTGCTCGTATTTGCCGTTGCTCAGAGTAAGTATCATATTGGGCTTTTGAGTCCAGGTTTTTTCTCTATGTACGTATATACGTACAAGAATGCAAAATGAAATCCAGTTGATTGAATGTATTTCAAGTATACTTTATCAGATAGATTCTTCTTCCAAACACGCTCTGAGAAAGTATAAATTTGGTTTATTTTGTGGTATTTCACTCTACAGAAACTATAGCGATCAGTTATGCGATTCTTTATGCTATGGAATTTCCAAGCTTTGCTATCACGCAAACCATATTCATCGAACTTTGCCCGACAGCACACTCGACCTACTTCGGGATAAATTAATGAAAGAGCATTCGAGGATTTTGAACGGCACTTGATAAGGAGCTGCTTGGGCTTCATTTCTGTCCTGCTTATTTTTCATTTTTCTGCATAAAGCATCAATCCTTTGTTACGATTTTCCATCCAATTTCACCCCTATCTATCTTCCCTCACTTGCTCTCTCACTCACTCCACTTTCTGACCTTCCACGTTGGCAAGAGCTTCACCGCAACCGAGCAAAATGAGTTTGATAAAGCCGAGAAAAGAAAATACAACATGGAAACTTTGGTAAACTTCTAATCTTTCCTTAACTTTTGATTCACCGCGGCAACAGTAAATAAACTGATACACGGTTGCTGTACAGTGTTTATAGAAACCGCAACACATTCATCATGTATGGCTAAACATAAATGTTATAACAGAGGAATAGAAAAGTATTTAAATTTCTAACTCTTAGCTTGAAAGTAAAGAATATTCTATACTTTTCAGTAGGCGAATTTTCCATTTCGAAAAACCATTAACTGACATAGCAGTACAATATTATATTAGAATCTAATTCTCACGAATACGAATATTAACTTTTCAATTCTTTGCTAAAATAATTGACTCCAAGTTTTCAATATCTTTTACAGGGATTATTGGGTCAGCATATGTAACCATTTGCCATAAAAATTGTTTCAAAAATCGAAGTACCAAAAACTGGTATTTTTTGCTAGCAGCTTGCGGAGGCACTTTATGAACATTTTGAGTCATATTCAATCCGTTATTTTGAATTTTAGATTTCGCCACTTAGCTTTCAGAAGTAAATAAAATTACCAAAATTTTAAGCCTTATTACAACTCTTTACGTCAAAACCAAGTTTGGTGGCAGGGGGGGAGGGTCTCTCTTTGAGAAAGAATGCTCCGTATCTATCAATTTCACATAAATGTTATTTACAGCTCAAGCTAAGACTTTTATGAAATTAAGGTCCCTTGCTTTGACCTTGGCAAAAAAACTGCATACACTTCTCTGGAAGTAGTGCCTGCCCCGTTTACAGACAGAAACTGCAAAGATTTAAAAAGTCAAAAACCTAAAGTTTCTGCAGGTCAACCTAAATACAAGTCAGGAAGCACATGCCCTGCTGATGCAGACCGACTTAGAGAATGGTACCTACAGGATTTCTAGTTTCAGGATAGATCCAGGACAGCGGATGTAAAAGTGTGCAATCCTGCATTAAGGGTTGACAGGTTTCTGGAGACTGGCAGTGGGTTTGTTTGGATGGAAGTGGGAAATGTACGCATGTACAGCTGCTACTTCTTGCCCAATTGCCCACTGCCTAATTTCGAAGCTGACATAGACGACCTCGAATCGAGCCTTAGAGAATCCAAGCTGCATGTGCTAATCACTGGCGATTTCAATGCGAAATCATCAGAATGGGGCGAGACAAGGCTCGATCAGAGAGGCATAGTAGTGGCAGAAATGTTCTCCAGGAACAACCTGCTGATTGTGAACCGTGGAAAGGTATGGACGTTCAAAAGAAATACAATCGGATCTATTTTAGATCTGACGATTGTATCGTCTTCATTATTTAGCCGCACAAGCAATTAGCGGGTCTCTGAGGAATATACTGCAAGCGACCACTAGTGTATCGAGGTTTAGACTCAGTGGGAGACACACGAAGAGGCGTGGGGCAGGATTTTCCTAGCTGAAAACGCCTCTCGTGGAATACGAAAAAACTGGACAAGGAGAAGTTCGGCCGAGCCCTCAAGGAAGCTTAGCTAATTGAAAAGTAAGAATGGGTTAAGAGGCCGAACAACATGGAAAAAGAGGTGCAAACAATAAGGAGTATGATTACCACCGCCTGCGACGCGTCAATGCTGCGTCGTAGAGGCACCTCTGCCAGAAAACGCTTATTGCACTGGTGGTCAGATGCGTTGGCCTCCTTGCGAAAGGCATGCTTCAAGGCAAGAAGGAAATATATCCGTTCTAAGAGATATCCTTTGCTAAAAGCAGCATGTAATGAGGCCAAAAAGAATCTCACGGTTGAGATTCGCGCGTTGCAGCGCCGTAGCTGGAATAACCTGATTGTGGAAGTAGATAAGGACCCATAGGGTCTAACCTTTAAAATCGTTACTAAGAAATTAGTAAGGAGGCAAAATACCCCCGGCCTGGACAATCCCGATTGGTGCAGAAAAATAATCCAAGATCTGTTTCTTCCTGCGGAAACGTGGATTAGGACGGACTAGAGTTTCTGTCAAGTCGGTGAGGATGAACTCTTCACTCTTCCAGAACTAGAAAGTGCAAGCAAAAGATTGAAATCAGTTAAGGCGCCTGGAATTGATGGGATAAGTAACGAGATTCTAAAACAGGTGATCGTTACTTCACCCCAGATTTTGTTAGACAGCTTCAATCTTTGTCTAAAAAGTGGAGTGTTCTTTCGTGACTGGAAGCGACAGAGGCTAGTCCTCTTAAGGAAAGTTGATAAATCTCTAGATAAAGTCTCATCATCCAGGCTTATATGCCAGTTAGATACGATGGGCAAATTTCTAGAAGACATGGTTCTGCAAAGAATGTAAAATCACTTGACCGGTGAGAACAGTCTATGCAATTACCAATTTATTTGGTTTCCGAAATATCCGGTCCACAGTTGACGCCATCTAGGTGGTAGTGGACATTGCCAGAGAAGGGAAAAACAAATTTGGACCAGGGAAAAAGAAGAGCTTCTGCGCGTTGGTTGCTATCGACATACGCAACGCGTTTAATTCCGCTCGATGGGAAGATCTAATCCAGTCGATGAGAAACAAAGGAATACCGCTCTACTTATTGCGGATAATGGAAAATTATTTTAGCGACAGATGGGTCATTTATGAGGGAGAAATCTGCACTCTCAAAGAAGAGATGCAGCGTGGGGCCCCTCAAGGTTCGAGGGTGGGACCATTTGTGTGGAATATATCTTACGATGACTTCATACGAATAGGCCTACCCTAAGGAGCGGTGATTATCGGCTTTGTGGACGACGCGTTGATCGTGTGCGCAGCCGATAGTGCAGAAGCTCTTGGAGTTCTCGTTAACGAATGTCTGCGACTGGTAAAAAGCTGGCTGGTGCTAGAGGTCTTCAAATGGACCTGGAAAAGACCGAGGCTTTGCTAGTCACAGACGTGGATATGAAGTCCCTCTAATCGTGATAGACGAATTCGAGGTCAATTGGAGGAAACAGATCAAGTAGCTTGATGGAAGGTTAAACTTCTATCACCACATAGCTACGGCGTCTAAGAATGTGCGGACAATCTTGAACGGATGATGCCAAATTTTGGCGGTCCGCGAGAACAAAAGAGGAGACTGTTGGCGAGTGTAGCCCACTCAAAGCGTCTCTATGCTGCAGCAGTGTGGGCTCCTACTCTCAAAACAGAACGAAGTGAAACCACCTGTCAGAAGATACTGTCCGCGCAGAGATGTATAACATTGCGTATCATCTCTGCTTATAGGACGGTATCAACGAGTGCTTCGCAGGTCCTTGTAAGTCTCTCGCCAGCCGACTTGTTGGCGAGGGAGAGGGAGGAAGTTTTTCTTGTTTTCAAACAAAGAAATTCCTCTATGTATACAGAGAAAAACAGACCCAGCAAGGACCGCATCCGCAAAGAAGCGATGCGCAGACTCCTAAACAGATGGCAGGAAAGATGGGAGAGGGAGGAAAAAGGTCGACGGACAAAACGCCTAATAACGACACTCACCAACTGGATCGATAGAAAACACGAAGTATCCTATTATCTAACACAAGCGCTGACAGGTCACGTGTGTTTTAACTCGTATCTGCGGCGCTTTAAAAAGATAGAAAGTAAGGCGTGTGCATATTGCGAGTCCCCAAAAGGCAATGCAAGGCACACCCTCTTTTACTACGGTAAATGGGACACGGAGAGGCAGACCATGTTCAGCGGTGTAAACTGCGAAGTTACACCGTGGAACATGGTTGAGCTGATGACCCGGTCCCAGGACAACTGGCGGATCATCGAGACTTTCATCATCTCAATTATCAGAGTGAAAGATCTCGATGGCCGCAAAAATTCTTTAATAGCCTTCTTTCTTTCTTATTTATTATTTTATATTTATATATTTATTTATTAATTATTGTGTTTGTTTTGTCTTAATTTATTTATTTAAATGTTTTATTGTTTCTTCTATCATTTTACAATTTTAACCTTTTGACTTTATTTATTTTTTAATTTGTTGTTTCGTTTGTGCCGCTTTTTATATATTGACGCAAAAGTACCGCAGGTTTTGAACAACGTCGCTACGGCGGCAGAGTTGGAGCGCCACCTTCAAAGGCAAAAGTCTTCCGACAGTTCCGAGGGTGGATTAGGGCTCCAAAAATAAGGGTTATTAAGTTTTTAGTGGGTAGGGCCGGTAGTAGTTCGCCGGTTTATTTTTGTTTATATTTTTGTTTACCAACCCCACGTATCCTCGGAATCGGCCCCGAGGGATCTGTAAGCAGATTGTTCCAAACATTCTCTAAGCAAAAAAATAAAATAATTATAGTATAAAATGTTTCTTCTAAAAGAAATTTAAGAAAACTCCCATTTATTTCTAAACGTTTCTTAAGAATAAATGCGAAAAATTTCCATTTTTTATTGCTAACATTTTTTTCTCAGCACATTTTAGAAAAATTCCCTTACAAAAGGTTGGACAAATTTCTGAAATTTTTTACAAAATGCACAAAGTGCACAAAGACAACCACTTGTTGGAAAGTAAAATAAATTTGATACAATTACTGCTAAAGGTTTATGAAATTGAATTGTTATGTTGTGAATGATTTCAATTGCAGCAATATATCAAATAAAAATGGAGTATCGGTAAAGCATCAGCTTGTTGGTGATAACAAAGCAAGAGAGGATAGTGTAATAGACCATTATTAATAATTGAATGAATCAAAATCCTTTATGCGATTGTGCTTCATTATGATGTAGTAAAGCTATAAGGACCGTCGAACATGTAATGCTTTTAGTTAAAACAATACACTCACAGAAGTGTACAGTAGATTCTATACTGTTTGTGGAAACCGAATCAATTTGAATAAACAGAATTTTTTAATAGAAGCATTAAATAAATATAAATAAAAACATTAAAACGCTTTTGAAAACGTCCATCGTTAATTGAACAAATCGTAATATTATTTTTGAAGATTTTTCATACGCTCTTATATTGAGTCAACGAACAACAACAATCTTGAACACAAGATGAGCCCCAAATCTCCTTCTCCATTACATATTTCCGACAATCGTGATAGTTTGTGTGCACGACCCTAAATGAAATATTAAAAATTAATTTAGAACTTGAAGAGTTTTGGTTAGATAAGTTTCGATGAAACGCAATGGAAATTTATTTATTGTAAATTAATTTATCACTCCTTCCCATGTAGAAATTTAGATTGGAATTTATTAGGGTCCTAGTGGGATATCTCTATCTCCAGTCGGGCACCGATCAGGAGAAATTGTTAAGACACTGTACTAGTTCTGCAACGGTCATCAGATCGGGCTCTAGTTTAGAATTTCTAGTCGGAAACTAACAAGGAAACTAGCTATTTTCCAACCAGTTTAGTAAAGCGTTTTATTTATTGTATGTATTAATGTTGTATTCTATATATAAATGAAAAATATATTAATTTTAATAATATTTATTAAATTTTAAATAGTTTTTCAATTTAACACAGCATAGTTACTCATTTCAAAAACATTCTTTTATTAAAACTAGTGAAAAACAGTCATTTATTTTAAGGTACGATTATATCTTTCATTTTAACAAATAAATGTATATACACGTACATGGTTTTGCAAAAATTTTTAATTTAAATATTTAAATATAAATAATAAAATGTTTATAAATATTTACTTTTAATGATCACAAACAAAACCTATAAATTGATTATTATTAATAATTTATTTTTTTATTAATTTCATAATTTTGCAATCCTTAATTTTCGTTAATTTCAAAAAATATTTTAATAGAAAAAATAAGTCAAAAAATTTGTTACTTCATAAAAATACACATGGTTTTTCTTGAAAGGCAAAATTTTACTTTCATTAAAAAAATACATTAAATATTAAAAAATCTATAGACTTATTTGCTTGTTAATGTATGTAACTCGGAATTTATAACAAAAAGTTTTAATTTCACATAATACTATTAATTAATCAAAATTGTTTCAACAAATACTTCTGAAATTGTAAAACTTTTAATCACCTGAACTTACACATGAGCAGATTTTGCACCTGAACCTACACATCACTACCAAACGATTTCTGCCTGCTGCAACGTAATAACATTTTTCGTTGGTTTCGACATTAATATTCCCTTTAACACTGAATTTGTTACTTCACTTTTTGTTTTAATTCTTTATAATTGTTTTCTCACCACATAATGAAAGAATCAGCTGTTTCTGATACTATAGAGACGCATGCCCACAATCTTTACACTGTTGTAAGTACGTTTACTGGAACCGACTAGTTTCTGACTAGGATATTCTGATTCATATTTTCAAATCGGAATTTGATTAGGTCCTGACTAGAATTCAAGATTAGGACCCAACTACAAAATGTAGTTTTATCTAGATATATGACGGAGTAAATCTACTCAAATTCAAGGTCATCAAAAATTAATTACAAGATTTTTTTACATTTCGACATTAACACTGTCCTCATCAGAACTATAAAGTTTTTATTTATACATTATTAAATAAAATAATATTATTAATATATAATAATATATGTATTGTAACGCCCTAATTTCAGAGCGTTACAAAATTATCATTATTTCATTAAAATTCGCGAATCAATTAATAAATAAACATCCAATTGAGAGTCAACA
>WNHD01004668.1:0-11902 GCA_011057455.1 Ganaspis sp. Gsp50 | reverse complement strand
ACTTTTTAGATGAAAATATGTTGATATAGACTATTTTTGGAAAATCGAAATTCGTCACCATGACAATGCTTCCCTATGAGGAAGCAAAAACATTAATTAACAATCGTAATTATTTAAACAATTATTGCATTTGATAAAAATTTATCGTATATTTTTTTCATAAAAGAAAAAAACTTAATAATATTTTTTATATTAAACATTTTCGTAACCATTAATGTAATTTATTTATTTCTTAATAATGAAAACAATAAATAATAAATAAATATGATAATTGTTTGATATGTGATTATTTCTTTGGAGCATCCGTGGGAGCATCTCAAGTTCAATGTTTCGTCTTGAATTTTAGTAATTTTTTATTTTTCATATTGCAGTATAAACAAGAATTAAAAGATGGTTTAAGTAGAGAGAAGGTACACCCAATGACACCTTGTACTTCAGTCGTAATTCAAAGTACCGTGTGGCTCTCAATGACTTTAGCAATTGGCAATATGTGTTGTGCTTTTCCACACAATGACATAGGTGATTTCATTGTATTTTTTGCCCCTAAAAATAGAGATTAAAAATAAATAAAATATAGATAATTTTTTGACATTCTCAATACCATTATTGTCACGTTAAACATTTTCTATTCGCAATACAACAAAATCTATTACATTATAAGACAATATAGATGTTACTATTTCACTCTCCATTAAGTTTGCGATGTTACAATATCAAAAATTATTAATATCACCTCTGTTGCCAGAATTTTTTACAGTTAACTCTATGAATAATGCCACTAAAACTCTACGAATAGTGACACTAAAACTCTAAGAATAGTGCCACTAAAACTCTACGAATAGTGCCGATTTTCTTTTGTTCTCACCCGATCGTCCTTTGTTACCTTTGTGCAAATTTGTGCAAATCTGCGGCACTATTCGTAG
This sequence comes from Ganaspis sp. Gsp50, assembly GCA_011057455.1. NCBI lineage: Eukaryota > Metazoa > Arthropoda > Insecta > Hymenoptera > Figitidae > Ganaspis > Ganaspis sp. Gsp50. Next base: position 10,979 of record WNHD01004668.1, on the reverse strand, counting down.
AGTTACTGCTTTACATTCAACCCAAAATTTTATTTAATTTTTTTCTTTTGAAATTTTTGATATAACAATACAATTTTATAATTTTTCCAATAGCCAATGGACAATTTTACTCGGAATTGACAACGGGAGGATTTGGTTGGATGACCAATCTCACAGCTGTAGACAGTACTTCGATGCTACCGTACTCTGTTGGTTTATTAAATCTCATAATTGTAACTGTGAGTATTTCCTTACTTTTCTTGTATCGCATTATATATAGTAATTTTTTTAAAAAAATATGTTCAAAGTATGTTGCACTTTTCTGTTCTGTTTCGCCCGAAAATTATGACCGAAAATACTGAAACACTTTCGAAATTAAAAACAATTATTTTACAAAATAATTCTTGAATTATTGTATAGTGCGACTTGTACATTGTAATTTTTAATTCTGTATGTAGATGCACCATAAAGGTTTTCATGATCCATCTGTTATGCAGAAATTTATAACTGGTTCATTTGCACTGGTTTCTGTAGGAATGATACCACTGGCTATGCAACTACCTTCCGTAAGTTATTGAATTCCATTTTTTAGATTGTTTCATTAATATCAAACAAATTTACAATTCTTCTTATTTGTACACATTTTTATTTCAAAGTCTATCATTTGACGAGCAAAAAAAAGAACTCCTTTATATCTTTTAAAGAACAGAAGAACATTGGTTACATAAGAATTAGGCTACATATATTTTGGGTTAAATAAGTATAAGGCTAAACAAAGATTAGACCACATAACAATTAGACATAATAAATATTAGGCTTTATAAAAATAAGATTAATTAAAAAATAGGCCAAATGAAAGTTAGCTTAAAATAAAATTAGACTAAATAAGAATAATGTCGAAAGACTATTAGCGTAAAAAAGAAATAGGGAACATAAAGAGTAGGCAAAATAAGAATTGGGTTACATGAAAATTAGACCAGATAAAAATCAGGTAACATAAAAATTAGCTTTCAAAAGAATTAAGACAAATAAGAAGTAGGCCATATAATGATTAAGCCAAAAAAATTAAGTGAAATATAGATTAATCGAAATAATAATTAAGACGCATAAAGATTAGGCCAAATGAGAATTAGGTCAAATAAACAACAGTCGAAATAAAAATTAGGGCACGTACTTATTAGGTCAAATGAGCATTTTGTTAGATAATCATTACACAATTATAACAATTAGCACCACATAACAATTAGCTTCCGCATAAAATGAGAATTAGGCCCAATAAAGATAAGGTCAAATAAGAATTAGGATATTTAAAAATTGTGCCAAATAAATTTAGGCCAGTTAATGATTAGGCCATCTGATGTTTGGAGAAAATTCATGCACCTCACTAAAAACTCTCGAAGTTACAAGCATTTATGTACATACATCCACCAAAGAACGGTTTTTGACCTTAATTTCAGATTTTGAGGGTGTATTATTTATATTATATATACCACTCGTTTTAGTTAGCCAAGATTTACAAGAAAATGTAGGTCCTGTTCGAAGTAACTTTTTCGTCAGTTTTTGTAATGCAGTGTTATTTATAACTAATTCAAAAGTTGATGTCAATTTTTAAAATCTTGTTATTCTGACAATGAGTTAAGTGTTATCCAATAGACACCGTGAGATGATTTCTTCTAATTAATGGCAATCGGAATTAAACATTGAAGAGATGAAAAGTTAATTTTGTTAAAAAAAACATTTTTCTATAATGTACAAAACAGCAACTAAAAATTATTCTATCATTTAGTCGTTTTTCAGAACAGTACAATTTAATAATAATATATTAGAACTATTGGAAATATTAAAATTTGATGAATTGAAAAAAAAATTTGTAATAAGAAACTTATTAAAAAGTAGAAATTATTTATATTTACAGGGTATTGTATTATATTGGGCAGCCAGTTCTGCATATGGTTTAGCAGTTAATTTATTGTTATTGTCCCCAAGAATGAAAAGAATATTTAAAATTGAAGAAATAAAGCCTTATTCTATACGAAAGAAGGAAGCAGAAGAAAGAGTACCTGATTTACAGGACAGATTGAATGTTCGTAACTTGGGTGTCCAATCTCGAAAAGAATTCTAAAGAGAGCTTTTACCAAAGTCATAGGATATATAGGTAAATCTTGTGTAAATAAATAAATTACGGAATAGTAATTAAGTTTATCATTTAATTTCGCTATATAAGCAACAACCGAAAAGTGCGTCTTTTCGTGCTTTTTACTATGTTTATAGTATTCTTTGATATAAACTAACAAAAATCAACGAATTTGGTTTCGTAAGGGTAAAAGATTGCATCTTCGAATTTTGTTTTCTTTGTTAAGAATCGAAAGTAGAATATAAATCGAATTCAATTTGCAATGTGTTACTCTGTTTTAAGGTGAATTTCCCTGCTGTAGATAACAATCTTATACCCTTACACTTGTAATTAAAAAAAACAAACATTGAAGGGATTTTAAATCGCAGCTACATCAGTTTTCAATTGTTGAACTTGAATGGCACTTTATAAGTTTTATAATGTAAACGTTATTTTACTGAAATAAATTATTATTTAACTATTATTATTATTATTATTATTATTATTATTATTATTATTATTATTATAAAATAAATTATTACATGAAAGTAATTGAAATATTAATGACAACTTTATTAACTGAGGTAGCTGCATTTTGCAAATTTTTTCAGTGTAATGTTGGCACCTTGGAACCTGCACGTAGTGGATCTTAATGAAACTAAAATAAGAGCATTAATCCAAATTTACTGTTCCCATTTGTATATAGTTGAATTCTGTTTTTATGTGTTGTATGTTAATTCCAATTTACAAAATTTCCACACGCGCAGACTAGGTCCAGCATTCATTAGCCTTGATAAAGGGAATTCTGTTGTGATTAAGTTCGTATAGAAATATGTTGGCATAGAGTTTAATAGAATTTAAAAAATAAATGTTTGGTCATTAGTTAAATTCGTATCCATTGGTATAAAGTTTTTGTAAATTGACAAATATACCATAAATTAATTTTAATTAATTTATTTAATTATCTTTAATTTTTCCTAATGAAAAATAAAAGTAGCCACACATCTCCGAACAAAAACCCGAAGATTGATTATTAATAAAGGTTTATAAATCTATTCCCATCTTTATCAATATTTTGATTTATACATCTAAAACGAATATATTTTAGTTACGTGAAAATATGTAATAAATGCATAATTGCAAAAAAAGGTTACAAATACATTGCGTCTCATGTAGCTTTCTTGACATGTTTTAAAAGTCTTCGAAAGGGCAATTCGATGTCTTACTTATTTAAAATCGAGTAAATAGTTTTTAATGAGAATCATAAATAGGGCACTTTGCAATTTTATTTGAAACTTCGCGAAGTCCCGACTGATTAAAACTACCCATTTTTCAAATGTAAAAACCTTCATTTTCAAATAAACTTTTATGGAAACAAAATATGCAAGCAATTTTATTATATATTAAAAAGTAAAAATTAATTTGAATAAAAATTGGTTTAGAATTTTACTTGAAATGTAATTAGAAATTTTCTAATTGTACAGTTAAGTTTCTCAACACGACAATCATGAACTGTGCAGTCATTAAGATGCTGGCTGAGATATTACTGTTATATTACCTCAATATCCACCTGCAATATTATCATACCAATGGACATTTTAATTTCACGCCAGTATCACTATACCATCACCCTGTAATATTACAAATCCCACGAAAAACATTTTCGATGCAAAAAGTTACGCTAAATCAAAATTATTCTAACTGTCGAAAAATTATATGAAATGTGAGCTCACCCAGAAAAATTTTTATGATTTATTATTATGGTCAATTTGAAATAATAGTACATTATCGCACAAGTGTGGAAGAGTTGCCATTAGTTGATGAGTTTTTTTTTAATGACTAACTATCAATTCAAATAAATAATTAGAAATCTAAAAATGAAAACCGATGGTATCCAAACACCAACAACACTTAGAATCATCCCTTAAGCTAAATAACCTACCCTTATTAATTAAAATTGCAAGAGAGACACAAACGATTTTTTTAATGACTGATTATTAATTCAAATAAATAATTAGAAATCCAAAAATGAAAACCGATAGTATCCTAACACCAACAACCCTTAGAATCATCCCTTAAGCTAAATAACCTACGATAATACTACATTTTACTAGAAATCGAATTAAATAAAATTACTCAAAGTAAAACTTACTGTAATGATAGAGAAAAATCAAGAAGTCAAGACAAGATAACACAAAAGATAATAAAAGATAAATGACTAGATAAATTTCACCAGAAACTTACATACAATTTAATTTCATACCTTTAAGGTCAATGTTACTAAAGAAATTTGGATGTTGAAATGTTCCTTTTGCCAAAAATATTGTTGAGCGCCAGTTTGTTAAGGGAGGGGAAAACTGTTATAATAAATTAACGCAAGAAAAATTAAGATAAGATAAGGTACTCCACAAAATACCATATCTTTGGTCGATATCCTCGGGTAAAAACACTACATAAGCGCAATGAGAGACAAACATAACCATCTCATGAGTGATCAACTTCATGAGATCATTAACAGGTCCAAAAATACTTTAATCAATCCTAAATGTCCCCGAGCTGAACACTGAAGACTCGATAAACCTAATGCAAAAAGGATACGCAAAGTTTTGGTAACGAACAGCCAATTAAAAGTCAAGAAAATAGTCAAACTAAAATACACGGGAGGATCTTAGATCCTCAAATACGGAAAATATCTATAAGCAATTAAAATCAAATAAGAATAATTACCAACTATTTTAAATTAAAAACTTCCGTTAAATCAAAAGCAAAACTAAATTTAAATTACGGTGTGGAACACTCCAGATGCTAACTCGTAATTTTCTGACAGGATAGATTTTAAATTGTCAAAAGAACATTATTTTTATGATCTCAAAGATAGAGGAAATGCACGGCTCCCAGCATTGTCAAGGAGAGAGGGTAGGGTTCAAGATTGTCACATAACCGAAAAAAATAAATCAAAAGAAATGAAACTCAAAGGAATTTAAATAATTAAATTAACAAATTTTATTCATTAAATAAAAATATAAAGTTACGAAATTAACATTTGTATCAAGCAGCAATTTATTGTAATTGTTTAAATAAATTAAAAAAATAATATTCCATGTTAATAAATTAAATCAGAAATAAAAAATCCTAAAACAAACCACCGAAGTTTATTAATAATATTAGTTATTGTTAACAAAAAAAAATGAATTTAAAAGAATTAAAATAACTCCGAGTTAAGTTTTCAAATGCACGCATGGAATTTTTCTTGTAAATAAATTTGAAAGGTAATTAAATTTTCAACTTAACTCCAGGCTTTAATCGCCTAAATTCAAAACAATCTGCTCGACTAATAACAATAAAGGTAATCATGGTCATAACCGTCAAATTGCTTCAACTCGACTAATTACAAGTAGTCATTTTCAGATTTCAGATATCGAAAATTCGACGTAAATAATTTTTTATTTTGTCCGACATAATTCGAAAATTCAAACATTACATGCTTTAAGTTAATGAAAACAAATAACTTTAAATGTCAAATAACCGCGACCGTGAATCAATAACAATATCTAATCACACTTGTCATGACACAAGGTGAATTTAAATATGGAGCGAAATGTGTTAATAAAATTTGCAAATGCACAGAAAGTAAAATTAAATTCGCCGTAACCCTATAGGCCGAATTTTAACTCCAGAACCTTCTCACAAAAATTTAGGAATAATTAATAAATTGATTAATTTTGCAAGATGCCAATTTTTCTGCTAACATTTAGAAAATTTTGGCTCTTTTCTAAATGTTTCAGAGTTAAATTATTTTTATTTAAAAATTGTACATGAGGTTGGGTCTAAAAGGCATTCCTCTCAATAAGTGGATCCAGCTCGAAATCTTTGATTAACGGGTAGCCATCGGCACCTATTGAATCGAAGGAAAAGTAGTTAATTCGTCAATCGATACGCTGAAGCATCTCCGACATAGCGCACTTGCGAAGCGAAAGGCGGAGAATTTGATCGCCGTGCGCCGATCCATGATCGATGAGCCGGTACGCCAAGCGGTGCTGCTAATTGTAGCGAGAGAAGGGAACGAAGGCTGAGAATTTTCGAAGGTTCTTGTTCTGGTTGAAATGCTATATCTTCTTTCCGTGTAGATTCGAGGTCCCAGAGACGGCGGTACATCAAATTCAAATAAAATATGTTCGCCACAAATAATACACGATAAATTATAATAATAATGCGATTGCGGTACGGCTGATTGAGTTCTGAGGATCGTGGGTGTTGCGTGTCGATTTTTAGTACAAAAAAAAAGAGAAAATCTCAATTAAAACAAAAAGCAATGTGACAGGTAAAATTTCCCGTGTCACAATAATTTTCGGTGACCAGAAAAAGCGGAACTTTACTTGAGGGAGAGCATAAAATTAAATTAAAAATATGTAAAAATCTGACCATCAGACTTGCCTGTCGGAAAATTGGTCCTCACTTAATCGATTCCGGAAACTGAATGAATGAATTTAATTAATTTCGCTATGTGCTGGTTTTTGCTGCTTTTCTCTCATTTCCTCGTATTCGCTGTCTCCGTCGGTTGGTTATAATTCCTATTCCGTCTCGCAGAACAGTTTCAATCTTTCGAATCTTATTCTATCATTTTAAAAGAAAATATTTTATTTAATAGATAAATAAATCAATCTTCGGCTGTTCTCTCCTGTAGTGCGCTATTTCCCATCTTGAGGTTAATCGGACCGACTCTTTCCTGGAGCAACAGCATCCGAAACCTCAGATTTAGAAAATTTTGCACTAGACAGGACAGTATCATCAGAGTTTCTACCAACGGGCCGAAAAAGACTAAAAAATTTTCTTAAAAATTGAAGCTGCATATCGAAAAGTGATCTAACTCATTTTTTATCAAATTCTAACTAAATGGAAAAATATAATCTATTAAGCATTTTCTTTGAAATTCTGTTATAAAAATATTATGTATATAATATTATATAATTAAAAACTATAAAAAAAATTCAATCTTAGAAGGGGGTCTAATTGTTCTTAAAATGTCAACTGTTTAATTACAGTTATTATTAATCAATATAAAAAATATCTATAAAATAAGAAAAAAATGATTTAAAATGGAAAGATTATAAAAGAACAAAGCTAGAAAATCCAATAATTTTGAATATAATTACCATTAAAAAAGGCCAAATAAAGAGAATTTGAGTTCTAATACTGAAAAAGTAACTTTGTGGAAGAGGGATCTAACTTAGTTTGTAAATAAACTATTTAACCTGACAACTGTCAGAGTTTTCAAAAAACATGAAATAACGCCAACTTCATTGAAATGATGTTATCCATAGAAAAATGATGCATCGTGGAAAAGATATCTAATTGTAAGTAAAAAAATTAGTTAGATCCTCTTCCACTTTTGAGGAAATTAACTCAAATTTTTACAATAAATTAACTGAAATATTGAATAAATCAATATGTAATAGTTATTTTATCTCATTTTCAAACGTTTAAACTTATTGTTTATTTAAAATGATACCATTTCACTTTTTCCATTTTTCTCAAAATTGACATTTTGCTGGTTAGATCCCTCTTGGACACCCTCTTGGACAACCATTACTTGGCTTGTTCGCTTTTTAGGTACAACTCAAACATAAAATATTGTCCATATTCTACCTTGTGCCTGCTGCACTGCATAATTTGTATCAGACAAACTATCCTCAAGATATTTTATGATTTTAGAAGCGGCGGAAAAAATTTTCGTTACGGATCACATACCCTTAATGGCCTCTGCCCTTTCACTGGATATGTCAACATGTATTTCAATGCCAACATTTTTCTATACAAAAAAATTGAATGTTAATTTACGAAAAATGTATTTCTTTCTGACAGACTGATAAATAGTAAATTTATTATTATAAAATAGCGATTATAATTAAAAATGGTTTAGTTATATTTGTATTTATTAATTTTTCTTTTTGTTCAAAAATGTTTTAAAAAACTTTAGTGAATTGTACATAGAATAAATATATTAAACCAAATTGTTTAGTTTCCTTCTGACCCTACAATGAACCTACAAGGATCTACATGACACTTGCCGTCACATTTGAGGTTATAGTATATTTGCATATTTCTATAAACTTTATCACTGACCCTTTTTCCTTTAAAAAACACTTTTTCTCCTTATTAATTTGTTAGTTTTTACAATTCTTCAAAAACAACATATGAAAACACAACACAAATAGCAAATAACATAACTTACAGTGTTGCCAGACTTTCAATTGTTCATCCTCAGTCAAATCCCATTTCATCTTAAAATAATGGCATCTTTTTTAATTAGTAACGTTTATACAGATCTTGCATTTCCTTTACACACATTATGATTTATCGATTAAGACTATCGAATAAGAGTAAGATTACAATTTAAACATATCTCCAAAGAAAAAAAGAAACAGAATGAATTGAAGGTAAGTGAAAAATTAGTTTCACTAAATATTTAAATGTCTTACAATTAGAAATTTCATTAAAATATTTAAAACATGTAAATTCGTATATTCATATCAAAGTCATTAATTTGCAATAAAATTATTTCTTTAGTTTGTTGAGTATTGTAAACGATGGAAAATTAAAAAAAATGAAAATTTAAAGTGAATTCATTCTTTAAAACTTTCTACATATTTATTCATTTATTTATTTTTGAACGTTCAGGGCACGTTTTCCGGAAGTCGGAGAGGTTTAATGAAAAATTACAAAATTTACTTACAAGCAAAAAGTTATTTCAAAACGAGAAATATTTACAATCTTCTAAAAAATAATAAATTAGTCTTAAGTAGTATTATATTTTATATCATAGAAGGCATACTTAGCGGACAGAGATTGTCAAGAACAATTTAAAAAAGTTTTAAACAAATATTATCCACTGAAGATTACTGACCAAGGGTTATTTAAAGATAACGCGATCTATATAGATAAAAAAATGTAATCACAAATCAATCCCTATCAGTTCCAATATAAATCCAAATTCCAATAGTTTTTTCTTTCTGTTTTGTTATGTCGGGTTTAGAAAGAGAGCAAAATTTAAGTTCTTTCTTCTACGTCCCTTAGAATAATTTCTTCTATCTTTCCTGGAAAAAAAGACTTAAAAGATAATATTTCTTAAAAGACAAATCCTATCTCACCTATTTGAAATTTTGACTGCGTTCCTGAAATATTTTTGATATTTCTTTTTTTTTTATTCGATTGAGAATAAGAAAAGACAAAATTTTATTCATATTAGAAACACTACACTTCTCTGGATAAATATCAATTTAAACAAAAACCCTGAATGGATTTTCATTTTTTTAAAAGAAGAATCATGTCTCATGTATTTGCAAATTTTACTGTGTTAATTAAATTTTTTTTTCACTTTTGTGAATCCGATGAAGTATAAGAAAATCCATAATGTTATTCATATTAGTGTTATGTCCGGAAGGGACGCGGAATTCAATTTATTAATTTTATCTATTTTGCCTGTTTTATTTACAAAGCTGAAGGCTTTGAGCTAAGGGGACAGGCTATGAAAGTATATACTGAACGTATGTAGTTAATGAAGATTTATTCAACACAAATACATTAAGAGACGAAGAGTCTTAAGATAGGCAGTTCTGAGTCCTTTTTCCTGAGAAGGGTTGTTTCCGCTGAAACAAGAGGACTGGTTAATATAAGGAATAATAGGAAATGAAATCTTTAATAAGAGATGTATACTGCAACTTACTTTGTTATTTGAATCTTGAAAAGTTTGGTATTTAAAGCCTGGACTTCCAACAGGTCAACTGCTCCGGCCTAAGATTTATAGCTTCCTAGTGTCGGATGACAAAGAGGGGTGCTTTAGTGTCCTGTGGTAATGACCTGGCCAAGTACACGGAGAGACCTTTGGGTCATCCGCTCTACCATAATTCTCGATAGATGGATCTGCCACACTGGGTGCTCAGCGCGCCTACTTTGGGTGCGTGGCAGTCCCGAATAGTCGTGCCAATAATTTCATTTCTTAGTGAAACCAGGAGTGAGGCTGCCACGCACCCAGAGTGGGTGATGCATGCTCCTGAGTTTTGGGTGAAAACATTTTTACTTCATGGGACTCCAGGCAGTCCAAAGGCTTCTCCGTGTATTACGATCCTCGTGGTTGACAACAGCAAGCAGGTGGATGGACAACACAGATCGTCAAAAATAGAGTTGATCCAAGGAAACAGTTGATGATGTTAAAGGGTCCTGTTGTTCGGGCTACAACTTACACATAAAAGGGTATAATTCTCTTCTTATTTCCAATGGAAGGGAAGGGGTGAAATATCCTTTTCCCTGGTTTGACTCACAAGGGTTAGAAGCCCTTTGGATAATTAATGATGTCCAGTGATTGTTTACCAATGAAGGATTAGATTATTCAAAGGGCAAAAAAGGGTTAAATTGTTCACAAGGGTTAAAATACCATAAAGGGTTAGAAGTCTCTTATATACACTTGGTTAACTTGCATTTCACTCACTAAAGGGTTAAAATGTCTCAACTTCACATTCAATACAGTTCCTTTGGGATTAATAGAATGTTCCATTTATTATTCAAGAATGTCAATTTTGCCGCACTTAGTATGAATGAAGGGTTAAATAATTCTGTTCTTTGATCGGATAAATGACGGGTCAGCTTATCCAGAAATTACCCGGAGTCTTCTTGTTTGCTGCTAACTAATTTTCACAGAGGTTTCGTGAAAGATTTCAAAGGGTTGAAATAGACTAAGTCCAAAGAATAGAGATCAGTAAGGACTGTAAGAGTTCGATGTAGCAGCTGTTCGGAGTTTCAAGAAAGACTGGCTTCATCTGTACAAATCTGGGGTTTATATGGTAAATTCACCCCTTTGATTAATGGGCGAATTTGCAGATTGTACCTCTGC
>WNHD01004667.1:0-10979 GCA_011057455.1 Ganaspis sp. Gsp50 | reverse complement strand
ATAAGTGCCATCTCTTGAATTACCGTGAACCCTTATGTCAATGGTCACAACTTCTGCAACATTATTTGGTTGCCTGCCTATAAAGTGTCACGGGGTTGGCATATTTTTACAGATCTAATTTTCATTCTGTAGCGCCTAGTTATTTTTAAATTATCGGGGAAATTACTAAATCCTAAATCAATTCTAATTTACTTCAAATCATGTCAAACTAACACACTATTTTATTAACCAAAAATTATGAACGGTGTAGAGAGTCGAGATAAGGAACAACAGTGATTTTAACCCTTTAACATATTTTAATTATTTTTAATAGAGATATTTAATAAGGTTAATAATTTATTTATTATTATTTATTTATTATAAATTTATATATTTGTTTTATTTATTTTTTAATAAGGTTTCTATTTGTGGCTAAATAATCTATATAAGGTTGTTAAAATAATTTCACATCAAGTCCATTTGCCAAATATTTATTAGCTTAACATTTTTTGCAAGTTTTTCGACCACAATTCTTAGTCATCTTCAGCTTCTATTATAACAACTAAAAACATTGATAAAAATTGTTATTTTCTATTATTTACAGTAAATAATAGTTACAAACATTTTAATATATTCTACTGGTTACAATATGGCATGGAGAAAATTTTAAAAGTTGATTTTAGGTTATTGTTTTTAATTAATTCCTTATAGAAGCATGCGTTCTACATAACCTAAGCTTTATTTTAATTAGAGGAAAGGCTTGCAGGTTGCCACCCTTTACTTTTTTGCTCATTACTTGTTATAAAATTAAGATATTGTTAATGTCAATACATTAACGGAAAAAGAATACAAAAGGCCTCAACCTTAAACCAAAAATCATCTGAATTCTCAAAAAATAAAAATTTTACAACAAATTTTCAAAACTTTCAAAAATTGATCTCATGAAATCTTGGCTTGCAGGTTGCCACCCCCTGGTTAAATTTTTGTAAACATGTAAAAACTGAAATAAAAACACTCAATTTATAAAATTTATACAAATTTGTTGAATTTCAATTATATTTGATAGTTGTTAACACTATAACCTTGCGCAAGGAGTGGGTTAGGGTTAAAGTACCTTAAATACAGTAAAATTTGATGCAAGTTTCTTCCAAAATACCTCCCCAAGTTTATAAACTCCCCAAATTTATAACCTCCCCGAAATTTACCACTCCCACCTCTATACCCTCTATACAATTAAAAAAAAAGGAATATTAGAGTAAATGAACGAACAATGGGGAGGAGGAAACCTGTGAGACAAAGGAGGTGGCAACTTGCATTTTTGATACCATTTTGGAAATGATAAAAACAAATTGTCGACTAATGAGATATCTGAAATTCTGTTTCGATTATTAAAATTGAATGAAAAAGCAACTCAGAAAACGTAGTTACGATGAATTATCTATAAAAATGTTCAAGTTGTTAACACTTGAAAAAATTAAAATCTTAATTATGCAATTAAATAAGAAGAGAAATTTCATATTTTGCTCAGCAAACAGCATGTGATTACCTTTGTCTGATCCAAAGCACATAAAAGTAATAACTATCTTATTTTGTCTCATCGGAGGACCCACGACATCCCCGTTTTATTCTAATGATGATGCTCAGTGACAGGATAATTTCAATTTTATATCATTTATTTGTCATGGATTTACATAGTTCTGTAATTGTTCTTGTTATTTATATAATTTCGGCCTTTACCTTCATGTCTAGTTTTTGTTATTCTGATAGCTGGTAATCAGTGAATGAAAATCTGCAGTTTTTCAGCTAATATTCGCTCATGCACCTCAAATATTCGCTGATTGTTCAGCCTAGAATGCACAGCTGCTAATCAGCGAATTTTCGCTGATTCAGATTTAGAGAGTGTTTTAATTTAATGTCAAATGTGGTATGCAGCCAATGTTTGTCGCGCGATTCATGTCCACGTTTTATCTCATATATTTTAATGTGTCTTTTTTATTTTTGTTTATTAAATTTAATTACTGTCGTTACGAATTTGTTTTATTTTACTTCTATGACCTTATTTCAACAATGTTTGTACTTTTTAAAATATTTACTCCAAGTCTATCATTTTTTCATACATGTATCTAATTAATTAATCTAAAAATTCTTAAAGTTTGGAATTTAATAAATCTAAAAGTCGTTCTGAAAGATTTAGAGTTATTACTTGTGAGTATTATCATCAGTAATTAATTCTTTAAAACATTGAATACCGTTGTCATTCCTTATTCACTTTAATCAAATAAATTAACAATAAATTATCGACAAACTGAAGCGATGCTTCGTTCTACAGAATCAGGTTGTTCTTATAGTGGGGATGTTTGAGTGTGATCAAGGAAATTGCGATTTTCGTAAATCCATGACGAGTTTCATGGATCGCCTCGATTCGGAAACATTCGCGTTATGTGGGGGAAATTAGTGGGTTGGTGAAGAATTCGGGGGATCATTATTAAAAATGATTCTCAGGGGTTCTTTCGACCACTCACTTTTCCGTCTTCGCTACGATACCACCCTTGGCCACCCTACGTCCTAAGCCTGAGATCCGTAGGTAAGATATTATACAATAAAAGAAAATATCCGACTCCACGAATTTTCGTATTGTAATAGATGTATGTTTATATGATAGAATTTTGTTTTAATTTGTTTTATAGTGTGGCTTTAATGAGCCGCCATTTAAGATGAATAGAAATTAAATCTGTGTAACGACAATCCAGGTGCTTAACGAATGGACTGTTTCCATAATTGTGAAGAATTAGTAACCTTCTGACAAAGCTTTCGGCATTCTCAAGTATTGACTATCCTGAAGTGGAGGAATTCATTTGCTGCCGTCAGTTTGAAATCATTTTCATCATCCTGAACTGTCGATTCTGATCTGATTCACCTTACACAATAGAGCAAGAGCCTGTGATCGCCAGACCTACGTTATTTTATAAAAGCTTAAAATTTCTCTGCGCATGTTGCTAATGGAGGTAGTGACGATCACCGATTATGAAGTTCAGACCATAGTGGCTTTGGCAGCTAACATTTAGCAAAGTTGTATAAAATGTTAAAAATATACGTGATAGTATAAAGGCCAAATTTTTTATATTTTATTGAGAATAATGTTAGAAGTCACGTGCTGCGTTGCCAGACACTTTGTGCAGTGACAACCCCTCGCCAGACACCTCTAAAGTTCAAAAAATTGTAATACTACTTATGTTGAAGGTCAGCCATAAGAGCAACGCATAAAACATTACTAAAACTTTTTTTATATTGCTGCAACTTGGTATCCTAAGATATTTTGATGTGCTGAATTCAAATGTAATATTGAAATTACAAAATTCAAAATGGCGGATTTAACATGTTGGATAAAAATTAAAAAAAGTGGTTGGATTTTTATGAAATTTAATATCTTATGTTCTTTTTGTGCGTTGAATCTGAATATGATATTAAAGTTTCAAAATTGAAATTGGCGGATCCAATATAGCTGACTGATGTTATAAAAAAGGGTTCAATGTAAGTAGTATTACAATTTTTTGAACTTTAGAGGTGTCTGGCGAGGGGTTGCCACTGCACAAAGTGTCTGTCAAGAAAGGTTATGTCTTTTAGTAGTCATCTAAATAACATATATAAAATTTAGCTATTACATAGCTATTACCGATTCAAAACCAACCCCGATTCAAACCGATTCAAAACGTCAAACGTAAATCCGCATTCTTAAAATCTCCGATTCACAAAGAAATTCAACAATAGGTTTTTTTCCTGGGTAGTATAATAATATATCAATAGCTGGCCACCTTAGAATTTCGTCCTTGTTACTGGACACCATGAAAACTAACAAACAATTACACGCGTAACTACGACGTTTCCCGTCACTAGGTATAGGTTTTTAGCTGTGCAGCTATTGGAACATTTACCTTACAAACCCTGCAATTTTATATTCAGTTTGATCTTTCAACTTAATGCTTCTCGGTACCTTAGAAAGAGGCTAGGCATTTTTTAAACCGACTCCAAAAGAAGGGTTTTGAGTTTTTAGTGGGTCGGGCCGGTAGTAGTTCGCCGGTTTATTTTTTGTTTATATTTTGTTTTTTACCAACCCCACATACCCACGGATTCGACCCCGACGGATCTATTTTCAAATTTTTTTTTTTTTGGTGGCCAAATGATCAAGTTATGGATTTTCAAATTTTTTATTTATTAAAAATAGACCTATTTTCAATGGCCACAAACTATGAAACTATAGAATTTACAAAAATTTCGCTAATTGAAGAAAGGTTGTTTTTTCCTCGGCCTTTAAACAATATTAACAAAAAAATGTTTTTTCAGTTTTTTATAGAAATTTGTTAATTTTTTTAGAAACAAAATAATTTTTTTCAATTTGGGGTATTTAGATTTTCGATATTTTTTTATTATACACCTGGGAATGTTAGAAACGTTTTGCAAAAAGTTTCAGAGTAGGCCTGATATATTTAATGTTATTAAAATTAATTTTTAAACTCTGGGCGCAAGTTGTATTGTGAGAAAATTTCAAAAATTGTCCACGAAGAATCTCTGAAAAATATATATATGAATTATTTTTTAAAAAATTTAAAATTGGTTAAAAATTGTATTTTAGATGTAAATTTGAACCCTATAATTTTTTAATTTTTCCCACAGTACTTGCACCAGGAATTTAAAAATGACTTATAACACATTAAACATATCAGGACCACTTTCAAACCATCTGCAAAACGTTTCCAACATTCCCAGGTGTATAATAAGGGGCCGTCCGCATAAATTACGTCAGACGTCTTTCGAACATTTTGGACCCCCCCCCCACCCATGTAAGATTTTTTACATGTTAAAATTTGTAAATTAACACATGACGTAAGAATTCGTTAGACTCCCCCCCTCCCCCAAAAGTCTTACGTAATTTATGGACGACCCCTAATAAAAAAAAATAACGACAATAAAAAAAATTGTAAAATTGATGGTCAGAAATTTTGATTTTTTTACGAAACTATTAATTTTATAGAAAAGTTTCATAAGAGTTTTTTGTTGTGCTAGACTAGCACAATTCAGCACAACTTAGACTTTTTCAAAATTTTGAGGTTTGAAAATTGATGGTCAGCTCGATGGTCAGAAATTTTTAGTAATTTTGATTTTTTGCCGAAAAAATTAATTTTACAGAAAATTTTCTTAAGAGTTTTTTGTTGTTCTAAAGTAGCACAATTCAGCACAACATTGAATTTTTCAAAATTTTGAGTTTTTAAAATTGTTGGTCAGAAATTTTAAGTAATTTTGATTTTTTTGTCATTAAATATTAATTTTATAGAAAAGTTTCATAAGAGTAATTTTGTTGTGCTAGACTAGCACAATTCAGCACAACTTTGACATTTTCAAAATTTTGAGGTTTGAAAATTGATGGTCTGAAATTTTTAGTAATTTTGATTTTTTGCCAAAAATATTAATTTTACAGAAAATTATCATGAGAGTTTTTTGTTGTGCTAGAGTATTCAGCACAACTTTGACTTTTACAAAGTTTTGAGTTTTAAAAAATTTTAAAGTTTTTTAAAATTTTTTTAATTTTTAATTTTTTGGAAAAATATAAATAATTTTTAAATTCGGATTGCAGCACATTTTAGTAGGTATTTGATAGGACTTAGCACAACTTCGTTTTTTCCATTTGGACAAAATGGCGTTTCTGGTGCAAAAATTGATTTTTTGGAGTTTTTGGGTCAAATTTTAATTTTTTCAAAAAATGTTTTGCGGCACAAAAGAGCACAAATCTAGCACAATTTGGCACAGTTTTTGTGTTTTTGAAAAAACAAAATGGAGTTTCTAACTTTCTGGACATGGAGTCCTCTTTTGCGTAGTACAAAAAAAAATAAAAATATTGCAGCCAAATAGAAAATGTGAATGTCAATGATATATTGACTTGATATTGAATGATCCGTGTATGTTATGCATGTTGTAACCTTTAAAATACATAGCAGAATTTTCATTAAAAGAGATATTGGTTGTAAATTTTCTGCTTCCATTATTTAGAATAAATTATCAAAATAATCTTATTTTTTATTTATAATGTTTATTTTTTTTTTATTTATATATTTATGAAATATATAAGAAGTGCACGTGGACAAGCGTGAAATATTGTCATCAGATTATTCACCACATGTCCACTATTGTTCACAACGGGTGGGAGGGGGAAGTAGAAACTAGTGAAAAGCTTTCTACGTTGTATATAAACGGGCCATTTAATTGTGGACACTGCAATGATTTTATCTTTGTGTATGCTCTCTAAATCTGAATTAGTAGAATTTTTACCAATTCAATAAGT
Organism: Ganaspis sp. Gsp50; assembly: GCA_011057455.1. NCBI lineage: Eukaryota > Metazoa > Arthropoda > Insecta > Hymenoptera > Figitidae > Ganaspis > Ganaspis sp. Gsp50. The sequence goes on along the minus strand of WNHD01004667.1, from coordinate 4,666 downwards.
AGTTCAGCATTTGACTAAATGAATAGTATGACGCCTCCCGTTGATATAATTCTAATTGAAATATCAATACAATAAAATTCTTATTAAAATTTCAGTGCAATATAATTCTTATTCACAATCAGTGTAACAAAATCCTTATTCAACTTCAGAACAATATAGTTCTTGTTCAAATGTCAAAGATTTATTTACGATTTGTACAATATAATTCTTATTCGATATTCTCTGTCTGTGTGAAGGTCACTAACGTTAATTACAATAATGTTGGCATCTTTTTACAAAAGAAAGCTGTCCAGAAACATCTAATAAGAATTATTTTCTTCAAAACGTTTTATAGAAATTTGACATTTGAACAAGAATTATATTGCTCTGAAGTTGAATAAGGATTTTGTTTCACTGGTTCTGAAGAAGAATTATATTGCACTGAAATTTCAATAAGAATTATATTGTATTGATATTTCAATAAGGAGAAATTTACAGGAAAAATTCCTGTGCTTTTACGGGAGAACGGATGCAAGATTAATTCCTTAGAATTTTACGGTGCTTTCCAGGAAAAATTAACGTATATTCCATCAATTTTTCCTGGAAAGCACCGTAAAATTTTAAGGAATGAATCTTGCATCCGTTCTCCCGTAAAAGCACATGAATTTTTCCTGTAAATTTCTCTCATTGTAGTTTATTGTATTTTAACTAATTAAAAAAGTATAGGAATTGAATAATGACTAATTAAATTAGTAACACAATAATTCTAAATTCTTGTTTTTTATCATATATAACATCCCTACTTTATGATTGCGTAAATAAATAATATTATTTTTGTCGCATTTCAATGTAAATATATATGCTTTAAAAGTAGAATTATAGAGATTGGTTAACGAAAAATTGAAAAAATGTACCTAACCTAAAATTAACTTTGAACATTCATTCAATTTTGGACTATGGACACGATTTTAATGAAAATTAGTTCATTAAATAGATGATACATGTGTTAATTTTAAAGTTAAAAATAAATTTCTGTACTTTTTAATGTAATATTATTTGTTCAATTGAAATATAAAAATCCACTTCTGATGGAATCTTGTCATTTAATATTACTACAATGAAAAAAAAAATTATTTGATTCAAATAACGATTTATTTGACTATTATCAAATAAACATTTATTTGAACCAAGTAATTATTATTATTTGAATCAAATAAATGGCATTTGAATCAATTATTTCTGTGTTTGAATAAAATATTGTTAATTTGATTCAAATAATAATTACTTGGTTCAAATAAATATTTATTTGATAACAGTCAAATAAATCGTTAGTTAAATCAAATAAATTTTTTTTCAGTGTGATTAGCGGTACAATAGTCATATCTTTAATGCCAAATTATCTTTGCCTTGGCAGAGACGGGACCTAGCTTGGCCCGCAAGAGCAGTGTAGAAGACGTTAATGTTCCATTCTTGCGTTCTTCCATCATGATGGAAAAAGAGTTACTGTACCTTGACTTTTGTTTACGTTAGCAATACTTTATGAATAATATACAATACAGATTACTAAAATAGATAATTTAGCAATTTAATTAAGAAACTACGTATTGTGAAATTATAGTAGTATGTAGTTAGATTTGTAATTAAAACATATTAATAAGTTGAAAAAACCAACAATTTCTTTTCTGAAAGTGTTTTCTGGATTTATAATAGCAAATTATTACCGCGCCAGAAACCAGCTGAATCTCAGATTTTCTCTTCTATAGTTTTTTATTAATTATAAACCTAATCATAATTATTATAATTCATAATTATATATATGCTTCAGTATTTACAATTACAAAATCAAAGTTCTAAAATATTTAAACCATTTATTTTTTTTTTATTGAATATCACTTGAGCAATAAATACTAGCAACTATAATATTCGACTTCCGACGCAAGAACTTAGTACGAACAAAATTTGTCCATAAATAGGTAATATTAGAAACTAAAAATACCAAATTATTCTATTTCTTCAAAAATAAAGTATAATTGTTTAATTTATCTTTACGGTAAAATAATAATAAATCTAATAATTTATATAGCTTAAACTGAACTACTTATTTAAATAACGAAACAGTAGAATTCTACTGCATATCAGTAATTTTTTTAATAATTTTCACTAAAATTTCGCTGGTCGTTAGTAGACATTTACTGATTTTCAGTAGAATTTAAATATTGAAATTAATAATTAAGTTATTCGCTAAATCTGTATTAATCATTTACTACTAATTCAATAGCGAATACTCGTTTACAGATTGAAATAATAAACATTAACTAATTTGTAGTCAAAAACTACTTATTAATTGGTAGAATATAACTATTTTTAGTAAAAAAGTTACTAATTAAATAAGTATTTTCTTTAGTTTTCAGTAGTATTTAAAAAAATTGCCAAAGTAACATGAAATGAATGTAAGCGCGAACATTTTGCCGGAATAGAATTTGACTTGGCACCTTTTCGCCATCTGTGGTCTTTCCACCGAGGCTTGTTACGTCTCACAACTTGCAGCTGTATTTTCCGAACGGTAAGTTGTACACAGGCCATCTGCTACTGCCAAGTATGACAGTTCTAATCCAATCCTACGTTTTGTGGCTCGGAGAGACATCAAATCTCGAAAACCCAATATTTTTCGTAATTCTTATTATCTATACTTTTACTGTACAGAGCCTTTTTTGCGAAAAAGTGTTGTATTTTTGTAAAATTAAATTGTCAAAGTTTATAAAATAAATAAGCACATTGGTCGATAAGGCAGGGTGCAAATTGATAAAAATACTTTATTAATGAAAAAATTAATTAATTCAATTGTATACAACCTAAAATTCAAAAACATTGAAGTTCAAAAATCCGTCGCCTAAAAATGTTATTAATATATTTTTTAATTTTAATTTTAATATGAAAAGTGCAAACTTTTTTTTTACTTTTGTAACAATAGATTTATTATTATTTTATTTACTTATTATTTTATGCAATAACAACAATGTTGCTATCGTCTTTTTTATTTGTTTGTCTAAAAAAAGCTTCATTACACTTTCACCCCTTCACGTAGGCAACAAGTATTGTATTTAAATTGGGATAATTGTATATTTATCTGGGGATTAATTTTACCATTTGGATGCACAAAGAATTCAAGAAACAAAAGTTTTTAAAATAATTTGCCCCTAAAATTTTTCGCTATTAAGCTCGTCTTTGAAAAAGTATCTGTATTTTATTTAAGAAATTGAGGAAATATATGTAAGCGCAAGCACTCTGCTGGAATAGAATTTGTTTCGATACTCTTTCGCCATCTACGCTCTCTCCGCTGAGGCTTGTTGTGTCCCATGACTCGCGGCTGTATTTCCCGCGCGGTAAAGCCCTTTGGCTCTTTAAATTGACTATAGTCTGAGCTTCTCGCGTGGAGTACGGCGGCCATCTTCTACTGCAAAGGATGACAGTTTTAATCTAATCCTACGTTTTGTGGCTCGAAGAGACATTAAATCTCAAAAACCCAATGTTTTTATTAATCCTCAATGCCTATAGTTTTACTGTACAGAGCCTTTTTTCCCAAAAAGTGTCTAGTTTCTTTTTAAATAATTAATAAAGTGAAAAATTTCAGGAAAAGAGGGGAAATGGTTTGACAACCACTGTCAATTTCTCCATGCATTACCCTTAATAAAAATCAATACTATAAAAATTAAAGCACTTTGGGTCATTTTTTCTTTATTTATTTTTATAGGACAGACCACTGTGACACTTGGAATTTGACACAGAAATTGTGTCAAATTTTTGTAAACACCTATAGTCATTTGAATTCTTTTTTATTTTTGAATTCAAAACTTCCACTTTTTTCACAAAGTCATCATCGCACACAGCACATGATGATTTTAAAATTTTTCTGAAACATTTCAGTGAAAGATTTAAAATATTTCAATGCAAGTTTATGAAATATTGTTGCAATCAAGGAAATGTCCGCTTGTGAGAAAATATTTCATTGAAATATTTAGAAAATTTTGTACACAAGAGCACTCCAGTAATATTTTAGAAATATTTCACTGAAAGATTGAAAATTTTTTTTTACTCTAGTAAAAAAAAATCAGTACATATTTTTATTATTGTCAATAACCATTGGAATCTAAGAAATGAAAACTTATTGCGCAGCTGTGCGGACCATAGAAATTAGGTTCGACTAGCGCACATCATCTAGGTCGAAACGAGAAAGAATATTTCAGTGAAATATTTCCAGAACTACTCTTGCAATATTTCCACATAAGCGGACATCTCCCTATTTGCAACAATATTTCACAAACTTTGCTTTAAAGTTAAAGTTAAAGCGAGGTGTAAGGGTCTATTGACTTTGCGAGCATATCTCACTTCAAGTCATGGGTATAACACCCATTTTAGCCTTTTTCTCCTTTACTTCTATTATCACACCTTTTCACATGCCTCTATTTCCCTTAACCCCAACTTGCGCTTAAAGGCGACTTTATTTAGGAGTAATCGCATTTGCTTGGACCGCCTGTAACAGGCTTGCTCGCCAGTGGGTAGGGAAACTGTGGAAAACCTACCCAGAGTGCAACCGGTTACCGACAGTCGGGTCTCAACAGTGCTCGCCGGATAATGTATCGACAGCGCACACCGTTGATCCTCGGCGTCTAACCTCCCGTTCGAGTTA
>WNHD01004666.1:0-10979 GCA_011057455.1 Ganaspis sp. Gsp50 | reverse complement strand
TATTTATTAAACTTAACTACTGTGCCCTAGTAATCCTTCTAACGAACTATCGCACATGGTAAAATTCTGGTAAATGGGTACCAGTTTTTTTTTTCAGTGTAAGTTGAATAAAAATTATCTAAGTACTTGAGTAGAATTTGCTTCATAATTTAGATGAAGTTTAGGTAAGTTATACTTAATTATTTTTTATTTATTTTCTTTATTTTATTTTTTCTAAATATATAAATGTTAGTTACTTAAGGGATGTTAAGTAGATTTTACTTAACGAAATTATGTAAATTTCACTTGCAATTTTTCTCCGTGTGTTGTTTCCCATCCTTATCCAAAAGATGTTCCTTATCCAAAATACCATTTTCTTTCTTTTCCAAAAGGTGTTGCTTTTCTTCCTTATCCAAAAGGTGTTTCTTTTCCTTCTCTAAAATATGTATATTCTTCTCCAAACAGTGTTGCTTCTCTTCCATCTTTATAGATGTTGTTTCCTATGTTTCTTTAAAAATGTCGTTTCCTATTCCTTATAAAAAATATGTTCCTCCTCTTCTCCAAAGGTGTTGCTTCTCTTTCTTCTCCAAAAGATGTTTTCCCTCTACTCCAAAAGATGTTTTCCTTCTTCTCAAAAAGATGTTGTTCCTCTTTATAATCTAAAAGATGTTTTACTTCTTCTCCAAAAGGTGTTGTTTCTCTTCATTATCCAAATTTTCCCTCTTCTCCAAAAGATGTTTCTTTTTCTTCTCTAAAAGATGTTTATTCTTTTCCCAAAAGTGCTGCTTCTCTTCCATCTTTATAGACATAGTCTCCTATGTTTCTTTAAAAATATCGCATCCTATTCCTTATCCAAAAAATGTTCCTCCTCTTCTCCAAAGGTGTTGCTTCTCTTTCTTCTCCAAAAGATGTTTACCCCCTACTCCAAAAAATGTTTTCCTTCTTCTCAAAAAGATGTTTCTCATTATAATCCAAAAAATGTTTTACTTCTTCTCCAAAAGGTGTTCTTTCTCTTCATTATCCAACTTCATTATCCAAATTTTCCCTCTTCTCCAAAAGATGTTTCTTTTTCTTCTTTAAAAGATGTTTATTCTTCTCCAAAAAGTGTTGCTTCTCTTCCATCTTTATAGATGTTGTTTCCCATGTTTCTTTAAAAATATTGCTTCTCTTCCTTCACCAAAAGATGTTTCCTCTCTTCTCAAGAAGGTGTTGTTTCTCTTTATAATCCAAAAGATGTTTTCCTTCTTCACCAAAAGGAGTTGCTTCTGTTCCTTATCCGTAACATGCTTTCCTTCTTCTCCAAAAGAGGTTTCTTTTTCTTTTCTAAAATATGTTGTTTATTCTTCTCCAAAAAGTGTTGCTTCTCTTCCTTATCCAAAAGATGATTTTCTCTTCTCCAAAAGATGCTGCTTTTCTTCCTTATCCAAAAGATGTTTTCCCTCTTCTCCAAAAGGTGTAGCTGTTCTTCCTTATCCAATAAATGGATTTATGGTTTCTTAATGGCTTCTTTTACTTGCACCAAAAGTTGTTGATCTCTTCCTTATCCGAAAGATGTTTTCTCTCTTCTCCAAAAGATGTTTCTATTTCTTCTCCAAAAGATATTGCTGTTCTTCCTTATCCAAAAAATATTTTCCCTCTTCTCTAAAAGATGTTGCTTCCTTATCCAAAAGATGTTTCTTTTTTTCACCAAAAGTTTATCTCTTCCTTCTTTATTGCGGTGTTGTTTCCCTTCCTTTCTCAAAAAATTGTGCTTCTTTTCATTTATTTAGTTGCTTTATTCTTCTTCTGCATTTATTCTTCTTCTCCAATCAATTTTGCTTCTCTTCCTTATCCAAAAGATTTCTTTTTTTTTTCCAAAAAGAAAAGATGTCTTTATTTTAATTTTTCACTTTTTTTCTACATTCTCGTCTTCTTGGCGCACAGCTTGGTATACAGTTTCAGAGTTATTGCTCTCGCTTCTTGCTTTTCCTTGCAAGTTCTTGCTCGTAAAGACACTAAAGATGATGACACTCGCTGAAACGAAGGCTGTCGTGCGCACTCGCGCACGCGACTTAATGACGCGAATAACATTTCTGATAAGTAGCAAGATCATCGCACGAGCTCCTGGTCTGATCAAACCGCGATATTAGCTCACGTTTGCCATTAATCGTAAATCTGTTTCTCTCTCAACACTAATCCCTCAAGTCAACTTATCAAAATTGAATTGGATCATAACTGCAATTTTTTCTTAATACAATCACAACTATGCACAAAACTTTTTCATTCAAAATATATCTAACGACACATTTTCACTGTTCAGTACTAATAATTTTTAATTTTAATTTTTAATTTTTTAATTTGAATTGATTGAATTGAGTTAAACATTTCAATAGAAATTTTCAACTGAAATTATTTTAAAATCGCTTCTCATTTCCAAATATTTTATAATCTTTTTTAACCATCTTTAGTTTTATGCTTTAAAATTAAACTTTATAAAAGTTTAACCTTATGGGAGTTGAACTTGAAATTAATTAACTGCTTTGTGAGAGCAACATTTAAACTACATCTGTGAAGAAATAAAAAACACGGTAAATAAATGAAATAAAAGTTAAAAAGAGGAATTAGGTAATAAAAGAAGACGTCTTTTCGTTTTATAACATACTCTTTTTCAAGCTTTTGAGAGAGATTTACAGCAACACGTGTAGTAAAGTTTCGGAGAACACGAACTTTTGCGAGTTTTATGCGATTCTTTACGATCATTCTAGTTTTGAAAACGCAGTTATAAAGTCAGTATTGGTCACAAGAATTTATTAGTTGAACAAAATCAGATAACAAACTGCCAATTAACTTACGACCCTATGGCTCCATATTTATTGAAAAACAAAAGTAGACAAGATCTCAACGACCCTACTGAAACTCAAATTAAAGTACATATTTCATTCATCAGGAACTTCAGCCATTTTTGCACATTCCTTTAAATTTAATTTTCATCTATTTTTTGTAATTTCGCTAATTTCAGTATCTTTAATCAAATTTCATTGAATTTCTTTAAAGTTCATTGAATTTCATTGAATTTCTTTAAATTTCTTTAAATTCCATTAAATTATATGAACTTCGAAAGTTACTAAAGTTCAAATTGACTCAATTCAAATTTGAACTTGTAAATCAAGAATTTACAACAAAACAAATATGAAAAAAAATTTAATATTACATAACATTTATTACATTTTTAACATTATTTACATTGAATGAAACTATGAGAAAGATCGTCAGTTACAATTTGAGTTCAAAGACGTAAAAAATATTCTCCAAATTATAAAAAAAAAAGAATAATTTTTATAAAGATAAGAAAGGAGACCAAAAGTGGAAACACGTTTCTTTTCTTGTGGCAGATTTAAAAGCTTTTACTACCGAGTTTTGCATTTTGGTTTAAAAGGTCATAAATATCTGTTTGGACCATTGTGAGAGATCAGATGCCAAGAAAACCGAATACCTTGTTAGGCAAAACTTGAACGATCATGACTAGATTCTACTACTAAATCTTTTAAACTATAGAAATAAAAAAAATAGTCTAGACGTTCCAAGAGCTATTAAAAGTATCCGTTTAGTTTGGAAATCAATCCTTCGACTTTTAAAATATATTTGCTGTTTGTCAAGAATTTCTCCAAGCGTTTTTTTCAAATAAAGGACAGAAAAAATTTACATATTCTGCAGGAGATGATTAAGCTGATAATGACAGTGAATTACAACAGTATCGTTTTCAACTTTACCTAAAGGGCATTAATTCAATACAAGTCGAATATTAAAATTTTATTACTTCAAATAATCGTTTAAAGAGCGGATTTTTAAATCAATCGAAAAATGATGAAATGGCAAACAAAACTAAATTGAAAGTTAATAAACATTGGTTTCTTGAAAGATTGTTTTTAAAGATTTCATAAAATTTCTTAAAAGATCATTATTTTTTATTAACTTACTAAATTAGAAACGAATAATTACTATTTTTTATTTACTCACTAAATTAGCAATAAATAATTATTAACTTGTCATTAGGACCTGATCACTCAGTGTTTTAACATAAAAAAAATCGCACAATTTGCATACAGTCTCATTTGTGATGAGAATGTAAAAATATTGCAATAAAATTCATTGTTGTTTTTAAATTGAATTCACATCAAAATTTAATATAAACTGTCGACCGTATAATGCTACCTTGGTAAAAATACCACATAAGTAGTTATGTTAAGTAGAATTTTGTTCTTTTATAGAAACGACATAAAAAGCAAAATGTTGGAGAGAAAAACGCGTTTTCATAGGACGACAAAAACAGGTTCGATTAACATGTAAAAGATACGATAAATCAATGCATCGACAAGACTGGTATCTCAATGATCGATAAATATAATTGCTTCGGGAAGTTATAATCAATGCAAGGGCCTTTAGTCGTAAACCTGTGAGAAGAAATTCTGGTTTTACATTTTTCACGAGAATTCTAAGATCATATTCTCCATCATATTCTCTTCCTGCACGTCAAAAAATCGAGCAAAGATAAGTGTACAGAACATGCTATTCTTATGTTAAATTATTTTTACCAAATAGTTGTTATTATTATTATTATTATTATTTACCGTTGATCTGATACTTTGGCATTCTATTTAAGTTTTTTATGATTTCTCCAATCTGCAAGCTTTAAACTTCGGGGGCTATATATATTAGCTTTTTTTGTAATAAAAGATATTGTACAAAAGAAACTGAAACAAAAAGTCCTTTACGGATTTTCGATATTTTCACTGGTTTTCAAGTTATTTGACATCAAAAATGACCAATTGAGCTCAAGCGAAGAGTAAACTAGTGAGGAGGGGCGGAGCCTAAACCCCACTCTTTTCAGCGTTCGGTCCACTTACGCTCTACGCGTCAAACTTTCTCCTGTAGCTTGCGCCCGATTGGTCAATTTCAACACTAAATAACTCCACAAGTAGTGAAAATAAAGAAAAACGACAAATAACTTTTCGCTCCAGTTTCTGTCAACTAATTCAGAAATAACATTCCTTGCAGAATTTAAATAAATTTTAAATAATTTTTTTATTTAATTTATTTAATTAAAATAAAACATAAAAGCTCGCGAAAAAGCAACACTTATCAATTCCTTCGTCCAAGTACTCTTCATTTTGAAGCACATTAAGGCGTGGTTGGCAAAATTAAAGTAAAATTTGACAATTTTGCATACACTGGAGAAAGATTGTGTTAAAAGTGGCCAATTAGAGAAGAAGAAACGTGAACCAAGAATATACAATTTGGTGAAATGCGCTTGAATTGCAAAATTGTGAAAAACGTAATTGATTCTGGATCTTTGGGATAAAATGCATGGGTCAAATTACAATTTGAGCGAGTGGATTTGCAAACAGTGTCAATATTATAGCGTGCCTATAATTATATGTAGGACGTCCCGCTGCCTTATGTCGAACGCAGTACGGATAAAGCTTGTTTTGTTGAGTATCCAGCGTGTTCGCATCCGGCTCGAATGACCAATCAATGTAATTACTGTACTCATTGCACGATCCGGCACAAAACACTCTGGTTCCGCACGCTTCATCAGCCTGTGAAAATATTAACGACAGTTTCATGTGCTCTCGTCGGATGTGTCGAATTTAGTGTCAAGACCAATGCGGGTACCAACATTGTATCCATACAATTCCAGCAAACAATCATTATTTTTCCTTTTTACAAACTCCCAACAATTTCTCGATAATATGCAAATCAACAACCATTTTTCCTTTTGTCGATTTTTATCGAGAATCATAATTTTACCACATGGAATTCTTTCCTTTTATTTTTTTTGACAATTATTTTTATTTTCAATATTCTTATTATTATTATTATTATTATTATTATTATTATTATTATTATTACTATTATTACTATTATTATTATTTTTATTATTAATATGCACGAATTAAAAATTTTAAATATTTTTTATTCGTTTATTTTAAAGATAATTTTACGAGACCCATGTCGCTTTTTTGATATTTTTTTATTTCGTTTGGTCTTCTTTTGGTTCCGTTGGGCTACTTTTCTGACGTTAGTTTTGTCACCTTTTGATCTCTCTTTTTTTCCCTTCAAATTATTATTGACGAAAGTAAATATACACAATTTTGTTGATTATGTATCTTTCGATTAGACTATAGGCCTTTAATTTTATGGAGACATTTACTTCTAATGTTTATTTTTTAAATGACAGTCTGCATCTTCCTGCCACTTGTATTCAAGTCCATATTTTCATATAATTTCATACCCTTAAGTTATACAATTACGGGAGAAGAAAGCCATTAAAAGTGCTACATTGTATAGCAGAAAATTGTAGGTTTCTTGAGTCTCTCGTCTTTCCAAACGCGCAAAACTTTCAGATGTACAACCGAGTGGTTAAATTTCACTTTTTATTCACTATATCAGACGACTAAATTATTCAATGTAAAATCATTTGTAATTTTCATAAAATTTCATTCAAACTGCGATGCATATGTCCATTTTTTAACTTTACATCTGTTTGGTTTTGCATTTGGCACATAATTCCATAATGGAGTGTAATTTTCAAAATTTGTATAATTTATTCCACTTTAGTTGTATCTTTGTAACTCGACAATTTGTAGTTTTGAAAATTCGTGTATTTTTTACTCAGGGTTTGACAATGAAAAAAATTATGAGTTCGTTATTTTGACATTGCTTCCATTTCGTTTTTTTGGTCCGTTAAATATTAAATAAATGACATGTAATATACAAATTAATAATATTAATAATTAATTAATAATAATAAAAGTCAAGGATAATAATAATATAAAAATAATAATAAATAATAATAATAAAAAATAATAATAATAAAAAATAATAAAAAATAATAATAAAAAATAATAATAAAAAATAATAATAAAAAAAATAATAAAAAAAATAATAATAAAATTTGAAGATGAAATTAATAGTGATAATGATTAAAAATATATAAAGTATATTAATTATAAAATAATATGTAATAATGCGAAAGACATAAATATAATATGCACATCAAAATTTCAAAATGTTAAATACAACACAATTGTTCACTTTATGATATAAAATTATACACTTTCGGTCATGGAAGCTTTGGACCAGTAAATGGTCCATTATAAACGACGTTGATGTCTTGATCAATTATCTCAAAGTGGATTTGAGAGGACATCATTCAAACTAAAAGATTGACAGTAATAATCCGCATTAAAAATAATAAAATTCCTGTTTGTCGATTCTCCAACTAGATATTAAATTAAAACAATTTAACAATTAAAACAATTTAACAATTAAAACAATTTAACAATTAAAACAATGAAAGATCATAATTATTATATGAAAAAATGTCAATGTATTTTCACGCAAATTAAAGTACCGTGAAAAAAGCAGAATTTATGTCTTCAATCGTTGTGCCATTAAGAAGAAACATTACATATCGTTTTTAATAAAAATTACATTTATAATTGAATACAATAAAATTGCATATTGTTCAAATCATTACAAATAAAAACCTCTCTATATTTTAAAACCCTTATGAAATTTATTTTCACTTCATTTTAAAATAAAGACCAAAAACTGCCGACGAATTCGCAGACTCGTAATTTACTTAACAATATGCAAATATCTCGCACAAGGTATGTAACTGTGACTTCAAATTTAAATATTTCCATTAATCAGAAACGAATTATCATACATTACCCTTTTCTTAAACTTTGTAAAAAACGGCTTTCCAAAATGTATTAATGTCCGAAAAAATGCTTCATTTCACCTCATTCATTATTTCATTTCTTTTTTACTCACGAAATTATTTGTTCTCTAATCATTTATTTATACGCTAATAATTTATTTTTACTCGAATCTACTTTTAGAGTGATAATTTATTTTAACTCTAAGAATTATTTTAACTCTAAGAATTGTTTTAATTTTAAGAATTATTTTAACTCTAAGAATTATTTTTACTCTAAGAATTATTTTTACTCTAATAATTTATATTTCACTCTACTAAGCTATTTTTATACTAACAATTTAATCTTATTTAGTTCCAATACGTCTATGTCTTCTTTTATTTTATTCTTCATCCATATATACCTTTATTTATTAATCTTTATACCTCTATCGATTTTAATTAATCTACTATCAGACTTTCATCATCTCAATTTCAGTAATTGACAATATTAAGTTTTCGGGAAGTGTTTTAACATTACGATTTTGAAGTAAAAAAGAGAACCACATCCCGGACTAATTTTTAGCAAGTTTTTTCTTGCATTCGCAAAAAGAGAAGGGTCACAAATCCGACGAAAAGCTCCTAAGTGGAACAAGCGACCGATGCTAATTTGGAACGTGCTTCGCTCGTACCAAGCACTTCCGCACTGATTCCATCCTTGTTCTCCTGGCACAAAATCACATTGTCAAATCAACACGTTTTCTCTGTCATTTCATACTGTCTCTCTTTTATTTTTATTATTCTCCTTTCCTTCTCTTTCTCCCTCGTAACCTCTTTCTTTCAGAGCTCTATATTCTTCGCTATAAAAAGCCTTATGTCACCCTTATAGCAGCATTATATCAGCTTTATATTTTGTCCCCCTTCATGGTCATGTGTTTGAAAAGATTTTGATGATAATCTACAACCTTCTGTATCAGTATTTCTGCAAGGTTAGCAATCTTTTCAACATTAATAATAATTCTAACCTTACTAATATTTCGAAGCTTGTTAATATTTTGAATCTTGCTAATCTTTTTAATCTTGCCAAGCTTATTGTTAATATTTTGAATCTTGATAATCTTTTTAATCTTGCCAATCTTGTTGCAAACACTCGTAAAAATTTTTTTGCAAAATTTCGTAATAATATTTTGAACCTTGCTGATCTTTTTAATCTTGCCAATTTTGCTGCAATCTTCCGTAACAATCTCTCTGCAAACTTTCGTAAGAAACTTTTTGCAAAATTCCGTAGCAACCTTGTGGAAAAATTTCGTAACAATCTCTCTATGAATTTCCATAGGAAACTTTTTGTAAAATTTCGTAGTAATCTTGCAAACTTCTGCAACAACATCTCTATGAACTTTTGCAAAAATCTCTCTACGAACTTTTGCAAAAATCTCTCTACGAACTTCTGCAAAAATCTCTACGAACTTTCGCAACAATCTCTCTGCAAACATCAGCAATAATTTGTAAACTTCTTAAAAAATGTCCCTGCAACCACTGTTTCCAATCTTTCTGCAATGTAGCCTGACAAAAATTTTTTCAACAAGCTCTAAACGATAAGTTATTTTTGAATAACTTTTTGCTATAAAAAAATCCTAATGTACAATAATTTCTAAACTAAAATTATGCTAAATTATATTAAAAGCAAAAACCACTCCTTTTATAGCAAACTTCAAGTATACAAGACCTTAAACACATTTTCAAAAATGAAAGAAAATCCCGAGAAAGGGAATAACGCGAAGAAGTGGCTTGAGGCTTCTCGCGTGCGGTAAAGAATGACCTTTGTGTAAAATGCAAACCGAAGAATAAAGAATGCAGTGTTCCTGTTCACGTAGTCTTGATTCTGGAAATCTAGACAGAAAAGGATGCTTGGGTTGTCTGGGTTGGTTGAAAGCAAGTAGTCTGCTGAGAGTGGTATGGCACGGCGGTAGCTAAGATCCGAGAACTCAGCCAGCCAACAATGTGGCCCGTGCTACACACAATGGACTCGCATTATGTGCATAAGTCGGCAATGGGCTGTGCTAAGGTTACATTTTACATTACCCGTCGGTGGCCTCTCACACATAAAGAGGACACACGGCCCCGGAGGCACAATGATCCTTCTGCTTCTGTGTTGTCTTGCTAAGTCTCATCCGCAGTTCCGTGCACTTTTCTCTGCACGCTTGTGTGCGAGCATGTAACTGCTTGTTGGGGTAGAACGGCTTCCAAGCCTGAGAATATTCCCACGTTCGGTAGCACGAGCCAACCAGTACACTCGAGGAATTTCGGAGCTCAGCTAACTATGATGCATGCATGCGTTGTGTATTTTCTGTTCTATAGATAGCTGTGGCGCTTTGTGTTGCAAGTATTTTGACTATAGAGATGAAAATAGTGTGCGGTAGTATTGCTACTAGAGGACTATTCCTACTAGTGGAGTATTACTACTAGTGTACTATTACTGCTACTGTACTGTTACTACTATTGCACTTATGTACCACAGCAATGTTATTACAATTTTACTGTTGCTGACAATGAACTGTTTTTACTATTCTATTGTTGCTATTATTGTATTGTTACTACTATCGTACTGTTGCAACATCAACTTTATTAATGTTGCTACTATTGCATTCTTCCTATTATCGTACTGGTGCTACTATTTATACTGTTGCGACTATTTGTTCTGTTGCTACTATTGTACTGTCACTGCTATTGTATTGTTACTGCTATCGTACAGCTGCTACCTATCGTACTGTTGCTACTATCGTACTGTTGTTTTTTATGTACTGTTTTTACTACAATTAGCTACAATTGCATAGATGATACTATTATACTGTTGATACTATGGTATTGTTGCTACTATTTTTCTGTTGATAAAATTGTATTGTTACCACTATTGACTGTAGCAACTATAGTACTGTTGCTATTACTATATTGTTACTACTATCGTACTGTTGCTATTATCGTATTGTTACCTCTATCGTAATGTTACTACTATTGCGCTGTAGCTACTATCGGACTGTTGATTCTATTGTATTGTTACTACCATTATACTTTTGCTTCTATTGCATTGTTACTACCATTATACTGTTGCTTCTATTGTATTGTTACGACTATCGTACTGTTGCTATTATTGTATTGTTACCTCTATCGCAATGTTACTACTATTGCGCTCTTGCTTCTATTGTATTGTTACTACCATTGCACTGTTGCTTCTATTGTATTGTTACTACTATCGTACTGTTGCTATTATTGTATTGTTACCACTATCGTACTGTTACTACTATTGCGCTGTTGCTACTAT
>WNHD01004665.1:0-10980 GCA_011057455.1 Ganaspis sp. Gsp50 | reverse complement strand
CTCAGTATCCTGGCATGTGTTTTTTGGCATTTTTGAAAACAATTTTTAACCTTTTTTAAGTTTCTTTGTTTTGTTAGATGTAGATTGACGGGCCAAATGAAATAGAATTGGTGGATTTTCAGTTGCATACAAAAATGGATTTTCATTTTGCATGAACATTTATTTTGTTAATTAGGCAAATAAAAAAAGTACATTTTTGATATTATTCTTTAAATCAAACAAATCACAGTTGTTATTAATATTTGATATAAGAGTACTCTTACGGATAATTAAAAATGTTTAAAATTTTGTCATATATTCGTAATTATTTGTTAGTAACAAATTATAGCAACAAATTGAATAAACAAATTATTGATTTTGACAGATTTTTATGAAACTTAGTTCTAAGGGGTTTTCGAGGTCACTGATTACGAATATCATGCGTCAGTTTATTCAAATTCAAAATGGCGGATCCAATATGGCGGACGAATTTTAATAAAATAATTATTTTCTCTTGAAGTTTGTTACTCAGGGGTTTTTGAGCTCGGTAATTATAAATTTGATGTTAATTTTCTTCAATTCAAAATGGCGGATCTTATATGGTGACGATTGCTGATATTTCTTTCAGAGAAACGAATTTCAAATCCTATATCTGCGATAACTTTAAAATCGTAATCAGCGACCTCAAAAACCCCTGAGTAACAAGATTCAAGTGCAAATAGCTATTTTTTAAAAATTTGTCCGCCACATTGGATCCGCTATTTTGAATTTGAAAAAAAGGACATCAAATTCGTGCTCAGCGACCCCAAAAACCTCCGAGTAGCCATTTTGAGTTGCTGTACACCACCTTCATTCTCCCACAGCTCAGAAGTGGGTTACGCGCGGATCCCTGACTCACTTTCATCATATCGATTAATTTTTATGAATTTTATTATATTATGTGACTTTTATGTTATGTGGTTGTTTATGTGCATTGTGAGAGTTATTAGTGAACAGAAGTTGTGAACGTACATTTCGCGTGGTGCCACGTGTGAATCATTTGAGAAAGTTTTAAGAATACGACGGAAAGTTTAAGAATACGATTAGATAAACACTGTTTAAAATTTATTTTTCGCTCTCTCTCGAAGTTTAGTGCTAGTTGCTGGAAACTTGTGAGTGTAACGATCATTTTGAAATTCCTTAATATCAAAACTGTCAATATTCAAAATGTCTACAGCTAAGGAGCCTTCGGCTAAAACTGTTGCGGAACTGAAGTCAGTTTTGCGCTTTTTTAAGCTGAGTCCGACAGGATCAAAACAAGAACTGATTCTTCGCTTGACGGAAAGTAACGATGAAATTTGGGGAAAAATTCCGGAATTCCTGAGCGAGACTACTAAGGTGAAAAATACGAGTGTAAATCAAAAGTACGAAGATCAAATTGGTGAGGAAGAGTGGTTTGATATTCGACGGGACGGTTAGCTTAGTAACTCAAAAACCATACTTAAAGATGATGGACCAGACTATGTACTGAGAGAATTAGAAATATTAAAAAGAGAAAAAGAGAAAAAGAGAAAAAGAACTGCTAGAAAGAGAAAATAGTTTGTTACGCCTTGAAAATAAATTTCGAAGTCGTTCTGTGACATGATTTTTTACGAGTTGTCAAGGAAGAATAAAATATTAATTTATCTTGACGATATTCTGGTTGCAACAGAAAGTATTGATGAACATTTTGAAATTTTACATGAAATATTTATTTTAGCAAGAAAATTTAATACAGAATTTAGATACAAGTGTTCTTTTTTAAATTCAGAAATAACCTACTTGGAATATAAAATAGATCAAGAAGGTATCCGCCCTAGCGGAGAACATATAGAAGCTATTATTAATTTTCCAATTCCCCATACTTTAAAAAAATTACAAGAATTTATCGGTATCGCCAGTTTTTTCAGAAGATTTGTAAGGGGTTTTTCGTCCATCGCAAAACCGTTATATCAAGCGGCGAGAAAAGCGAAGTTTGTTTTCGGACCAGAAGAGGTCGCGGCTTTTGAGTTACTAAGGAATCATCTGAGCAAAAGTCCGGTACTTGCGATTTATTGTCCAAAACTTGAGACGCAATTGCATTGCGATGCAAGTTCGAGTGGATTTGGTGCAATAATGATGCAAAGACAGGAGGATGGTCAACTCAAACCGGTTTCATATTTCAGCAAAAAAACAACTTGCACAGAAGCTAAATATCATTCTTTTGAGTTAGAATGCCTCGCTGTGATCAATGCAATTAAACGGTATCACGTGTATTTATCTGGCATACACTTTAAGATAATCACGGATTGCGACAGTTTTCGACTTACATTAAGTAAGCAAACTGTCAATCCGAGGATATCGAGGTGGGCCATATTCCTTCAATCGTATGACTACGAGATTGAGCATCGCTTGGGGCTTAATATGTTTTGAACAAACATTGTCATTGAAGCAGGATCGAGATATAGAAATTAGCAATATTCGAAAGAAGCTCGAGAGGTCGGAAGACAAGCTTTTTGAACTTCGCGATGGGCTGGTCTATAAAAAAGTAAATAAGTCGAAACTTTTGTTTTGGGTGCCGAGATGCTTAAAAAATAACGTTATTCGAACATGTCACGACGATATAGGTCATGTAGGGGTGGAAAAGGTCGTTGAGAGTCTCACTCGATTGTATTGGTTCCCGAAAATTCGCGAAAAGGTAAAAGAATATATCTCTAATTGTCTTAAATGTATCGAATTCGCTCCAAATAGAGGGAGGAAAGAAAAGTTCCTTCATAGCATTGATAAGGGAAGTGTTCCATTTTACACTGTGCACGCTGATCATTGCGGCCCGTTTGAGAAAACGTCAAGTGGATTTAAGCATGTTTTGTCAATTGTTGATGCGTTCACAAAATATATTCGACTATATGCTTGTAAAACGCAAAAAACTAATGAAGCGATAAAACATATTAAAGACTATTGTCGATCGTATGGAAAACCTCGACGTTTAATTACGGACAACGGTACGTGTTTTTCTTCCGAAGAGTTTCGTGAGTATGTAAATAACGATTTAATTTATCATTCGCTCACCGCAGTTAGAACCCTTCGTTCCAACGGTCAGGCTGAGCGATTCAATTATTTTTTTGTTCCAATGTTGGCAAAGTTGTCAGTAGTACCGGATGAATGGGACACAGCCCTTGAGACCGTAGAGTTTGCGATGAATAACACTTTCTGCCGTTCAACTGGCGAAACACCAAGTAAATTATTGCATGGCGTCGACCAGGGGGGAAAAATAAACGACAATTTGAAAATTTTTTTGTTGGAATCGGTTGGTGGGATAGATAGAAATCTGTCAGAGCTTCGACTGGCAGCAGTAAAAGAGATTGAAAAATGTCAAAAAGCCAACGAATCATATTATAATTCAAAGCGTAAAGTGGCAACAAAATATAACGTTAATGATCTCATAATGATAGAAAATGTAGACACGACGGTTGGAGTTAATAAAAAGCTCATACCCAAGTATAAGGGTCCATACGAAGTAAAAGTTGTATTGGATAATGATAGATATGTGGTGGGTGATGTAGAAGGATTTCAAATAACACAGCGTCCCTATAAAGGAATTGTGGGCGCTGATAGAATGAGACCTTGCCTTAGAGGTGAAACGACAGATGAGTTATAAAGCCCGATTATGGGAAATGAATAAATGTAAATGGTTGTAATCCAAGAGCGAAGTGTTTGGCCAATTCATATTTTATGGAAAATCGTGCATTGATGTTTTGTTAAGATTAGTTTAAATCTGAATTATATGCTTTTTAATTTTAATGTATTGATTGTTTTCTGTTTACAGCTTGTTAGACCGGTCAAAATAATTTAATGAAAAACAAAACTGTTTAAGTTTTGGAATCCCCTTCAAGGAGCAAAATTAATGCATAATTTTCTTTCCTTGAAATAGAGAAATTTTTCATTTTTAAATATGTTTTGTACTGGTTTAATCAAGGTTTGATGATCGAAGATTACCTGTCGAATTGGTCAACCACTGTTATGCGCAGATCTTGTATATATGTATATTTTGACTTATATATTATTTGTATATCGATTTTATGTTTAATTTGCGTATTGTGATAAATATTGTATATTGACCGAGGACGGTCACGGAATTGTCAGAATGGCCGAGCTGTGGGTCATACGATGCGTCGTTATGATTGTCTTGGGGTGTCATGACGTATGCACGAAGATACTAATCGGTCGGGTTCGGGTTTCGCTAGTTTGATAGCACCCAAGCTGGTTCTGTACGTTGATCCGAATAAAGTACTCTTGACTCCCACATAAAATTGATTATTTCAATGTCCTGTTTATTTTTTAAATAGATGCCTATAAAATTTATAATTTTCAATTTTTTTACTGGCCACTTTCGAATAATTTACACAATATCATTACCTTGAATTTTGTCAACTTGGCGAAACTTAAACCTGCAAAAAAATGTTTGCCGAAATTATAGTCATTTTCGTCCTTCATTCGTAGAATCACCCATATATGTGATTCTCCGCGTAGCGCACAATTTGATTATTGAAATTGGCAACAATTTTTTTATCCATATGTGACACGATCTGAAGAAAGGGACCTTACAAGCATTTGAAGTTAGGTTATATTTGCTGACAGTGTTAACTTAATTAATGCTTCCCTTTTCATTATTTGCAGACAAAAGCAGTTTATCTCGACAGTATACAAAAAAGCTATTCTAGAAAAACTGTTTTTCTTTGCAAATAATTAAAAAGAAAGCATTAATTAAGTTAAAACTGTCAACAAACATAACCTAATTTCAAATGCTTGTAAGGTCCCTTTTTTCAGATCGTGACATATTATTAATATCAATACCCATTCTTTAAGCTGAAGGGTGCAGAATGAAATATTCATGGTAGGCGAACAAAGTACTTATAATTTTTGTATTTATTAAACAATTTAATTGCAAACCCATGTATATTGCTATAAATAGTTATTTATGATCTGTGTTTTAACAAAGTTAATTGTTCGGTTATTTATTAAGGTGAATTCAAAATGAAGAAACTTTATTTTGGAAAATCAAGTGGAAATTTTAAGACATTTAAGGAAATATATATGGTAATTTTTGAAATTTTCAGTTATTTATTAAGGTGAATTCAAAATGAAGAAACTTTATTTTGGAAAATCAAGTAGAAATTTTAAGACATTTAAGGAAATATATATGGTAATTTTTGAAATTTTAAGCGGTAATTTATAATTGTTTAGTAAATTAGATTGAAAATTAAAAATATTGATTCAGAGTGTTTATATGGTAATTTATGTTAACTTACGTGCTAATTTATGTTTATTTACAGAACATAATTTACAACTAAACAATTTAATTTTGGAAATTTATGGAAGTTTTGTTATTTACTTATTTGAATTTTAGTTATGATTTATGTATTACCTTACTACTTGTTTTTTCTATGTAAAGGATCTTCTTTCTTTTGTTACGTCACATTTATAATAAATAAAAAATAAAGAAATTTTGACGGGAATTGATGGTAATTTATGTTAATTTACAGAGCACCGTTTATAATTTACAAATTTTAATTTGGGAAACTAATGGAAATTTATGAAAATTGACTGTAATTTACGTCGAAATATTTGAAATTTTGACGGAAATTTATAATTAAAAAATTGAACTGAAAATAGAAAAATTTAATTTCAGAAAATTATTAAAATTTATGAAAGATGAAAATTTATGGTAATTTATGTGGTAACATTTGAAATTTTAACGGTCATTTATAAATATCAAATTTAATTTAAAACAGAAAAACTTAATTTCAGGTATTTATAAAAATGTATAGTAATTTAATTTATATTTGAAATTTTGACTGTCATTTATAGTGGCTTATCAAACTGAACTAAAAATTTTAGAAAAAGTAATTTTGGAAATTTATAGAAATTTAAGCGGTAATATATTGGGTAATTTATGCGGCAATTTATTGAAAAATAACCAGAACTGTGATCACTTCTATTTTGTTTTATCCTTTTACAAATTAACTAGAATTTCAAATTATTTTTTCAAATGAAGCTCGTGGTTCCAGTGAAGAAGAGCTTCACTATGTAACAGAGGTTTCACGATGACGAATATATAATACTGATTTTTTGTACAAATAATCAACATTTTTCAATTGGTTTTTTATTGACGCTATCTATATTCACTATATCAATACTACTATGCATAATTTAACATATTACAAAACATATACATTATAATTGATTTTATTACAAAATAATAGAGGCTTGATGATGACGATTCTGTGATGCCCTGTACAAGTTTACTGCTTTTTGTAATATTATATATATATATATATATATATAATAATAATAATAATAATCATTTGTAATATTATTTTTTCTCTTATTGGATTAACTAAGCAAAGTTAATAGTTGCTTTTACTCAAGTAAAGCTAATTTGAGATTTAATTTCTAAATAAATAATCTGAATTTATTGATAGGCTTCACGATGACGCGAAAAACTGAGGACAAGAATTATTAAAGAAAAAAGAAGTAAAAAAAATTTGTTTTTTAACAAAGGCTTTTCTTTCTCAATTTTATTAACTTACTGACTTCGAAAATGTGAATAATAATTATAATGAAAACTAGAATTTATTAAAAATATTAAATTTTGTTTTACAAATGCTACTGGGAACAGTTTTCACGATGACGATTTTGACCATTTAAGTTCTATTTTAAGAAAAATTATAATACTTTGGATGAAAGTAACTATTGATTTTTATTTTTAAATATAGAAATTACTTTTTCACGTTCAATACATTACTTTATGTCCAATTCATTTCTTTAAAAACATATGGGACATGAAATTGAGCGCTACTTGGAGAATCACCCATATATTCTAATAAATTGACTGGAATTCCAATCGAGTCTTGACAGTTCGGAGATGCGTCCGCCTCGATGGAAGCTATCCTTGATGCACAAATATGTACACAAAAAGAAGAGTACGAACCTTAGCTTATCTCGCTTCTTCATGCTTAGTCTCTTTGTCGTCATACTCTTACGACAGCTTAATAAGAAAAGAGTAAAATAATTTGGAGGTAATATTCCTGAGAAGAATTTTGTGAGGGGCCCTTGTATTATGCCCCCATAGCGACAGGCACTGGCGCCTGAAACCGTACGAGATAAAGTGAGAAAGAGAATAGGATTTTATACGTACCAATGTATTTTGTAAATTTCTCTGGCGTTTTGATGAAAATCGGAGAAAACACTGCCTTTCCTCATTAAATGCTCTTAAAGAAGTTGAAATATAATTTCCAAATGTTGACACAGTTTGTATTCGCGTAATATAGGAACCAATTTGTCGAGTAAAAAAAGATGGGTAGCCATTGTCAAATTTGACAGTGAGACCGATATGTCGGGTTTTACTCGTTTCACACAATTCGAGCAATATTTGCATATTTACCTGACATCTTTCGGTGAATTTGGGTACTTTGATATCATTCATGTTAAACTATGTCTGTCCTTTTCCTATTCAGAAACTAATATATTTGCGCCAATACTATTTACGTTTTCTTAAAAATATCAATGCAAAAGATTTTGTGGCCAAATAAAAGTGCGTTTATTCAGGAATCGTAGTGTTATTTCCGATTTTGGATAGGTCATGTAAATGTGCAAATATTGTTCGAATTGAGTTGTACGAGTAAAATCCGACATATCTGTCTCACTTTTGTCAAATTTGACAATGGCTACCCGTCTTTTTCTACTCGATAAATTGGTATATTACGCGAATACAAACTGTGTCAACGTTTGGAAATTAATTTCAACTTCTTTGTGAGCAAATGAAAGAGCATTTAATGAGGAAAGGCAGTGTTTTCTCCAATTTTCATAAAAACACCATGAAAATTTGCAAAATACATTGGTACGTATAAAGTCCTATTCTCTTTCTCACTTTATCTCTTACGGTTTCAGGCAACAATGCCTGTCGCTAAGGGGGCATAATACAAGGGCCCCTCACAAGATTCTTCTCAGGAATTGTTCAACGCCCTTAAATTTAAATTAACTTTCATTTATTTATATACTAAATATTAATAAATTCTAAAAAATTACAATTGAATTTATTAATTTTAATATTGTTTAGAAAAAAATTAAAAAATAAAGATAACACAGGCCTCCAAAAAAAAACTTTTTTGGTTTTTAGAACAGACCTATCATTTCGTATAGATTTGGATGTCCTGAGTTCAAATTTGAGGAAAAAAAAATTTTTCGCGTAGATTTTTTGTTATTGCAAGAACATGTAAAATTATTTTATTAAAAATATATTTGAAGACCTCGCTCGAATAACGATCTATGACACATTTGGGAGATTTTACAGGAGACACGAAAAACGAAAACTTTAATGAAAATGGTAGTAACAATATGTAAATTGGTGTTTACTACAAAGTATGTAATTAAAGTATGTGTGGGAATTTAAAGAAAAGTAATTTGATTTATAATTCTATAAGAAATAAAAAATTAAGAAGTTTTTTTTGTGCCATAGATCGTTATTCCAACTAAAGTACATGATAAAATAATAAGTTTAACGTTTTCTATCATTATTTCAACAATTTTAATCACTCAGACGTATTTGTCGATAGTAAATGTACATTTTCTCATTATAATGTTATTTTTGATAAAATTTCCCATAGATCGTTATTCGGGCGAGGTCTTCATTTGTCTTTATCATATTGTTTCTCAGTTCCTGTTGGTCGAAAAAATATTTAATTATAGTTATTTAAATTGTCTACTTTAGATTTTAACTTGTTTATCATCTGCAAAAGACGGTCATCCTTTTAATAAGATTTTTAAGACTGCGCTCACAATTTTGACTGGAAATGTATGTCCTACTTGACTTATTTTGGGTTCGTTGCATAAATAAATTGATACGAAACTTATAGCAAAACAAATTAACTAGAATAAATTGACCATGAAAGACCAAGAGTTGTTTCAAATAATGAAAGTTTAAAAAATTACATACAAGTACATACAAGTTCAAATTACATACAAGTTCCTGACATTATAAGAAATCTACACGATGAATCTTTTTTTTTCTCTTCAAATTTGAACTTAGGACATCAAAATCTATAAGAAATGATAGATCTGATATGGAAACAAAAAAATTATTGTTTGTCGGCCTGTTTAATGCTGACTTAATTAATAAATTAAAAAATTAATTTTTTGTTAATTAAACAATAATTATTCAACGATGATGTATAATAAAGGGCTTAGGAGGTTAAGGATGAAGAAAGTGCACTTCATGTATAAAGTCTAAATAGATACAAGATATTTGTGTTTATACGTATAGAATTTCCTGAAAATCTTAGATCATAATTTCCATTTTTTTGGGAGCTAAGGATAGGGAAAGAAAAATCAGAAAATTTATTTTATTCGAAAACTACTGAACC
The DNA here is from genome assembly GCA_011057455.1 of Ganaspis sp. Gsp50. Taxonomy (NCBI): domain Eukaryota; kingdom Metazoa; phylum Arthropoda; class Insecta; order Hymenoptera; family Figitidae; genus Ganaspis; species Ganaspis sp. Gsp50. The sequence continues at coordinate 1,582 of WNHD01004665.1, read as the reverse complement.
GATTTTGATCAAATTTACTTATGTTAAAGATATAAGAAATAGGTACCATTTAAACCGGGTAAAATATTTAATTTTTGAAAAAAAACAACGGAGAAATGCAAATTTCAAAAAATATTTCTTCGACCATTTCTTGAAAATAGACCTACAAATTTTTGTTCGAAAAAAAGATAAATGTGTTTACTTTAACACATATTTTTTCAATTTTTTAAAAATGGTACTTTTTGGTAAAAACTTACAAAATTTATTCGAGCTTACAGAGGGTCAGGAAACCCTCAAAAGTGGCGAAAATATGAAGCAATTGATTAATTTTAGCAACACTTCGTATGAAAGGGTTCTGGGGTCGCTGATCACAAATATGAAGTCAATTTTTCAAAATTCAAAATTGGGGATCCAATATAGCGTTCGGTTTGTTAAAAAAATGAATAGATTTTTATCAAATCTCATTTACATGGGTTTTTGTGGTCGCTGATCACAAAGATATAATCAAATCTTAAAAATTAAAAATGGTGGTTCCAATATGATAGTTGACTTTATAAAGAAATCAATCATTTTTAAAAAATATGGTATGTAGGGGTTTTTGGGATCGCTGATCATGAATACAATGTCAAATTCCCAAAATTCAGAATTGAGGATCCAATATAGCGGTCAACTTACAAAAAATGCATTAATTGATTTTTATGAAACATCGTATACGCGGACTATTGAGCTCTCTGATTTAATTATTAATTTTTATTAACACTCATTGTTGAGGCTCTTAATTCGAAGAATTTGACTTTGAAAATTAAAAAAAGAAGGTTTATAAACAGGAAAAAATTTAGCAATTTGTAAGAAGTTTCTTTGTATAAGTATCAATTAGTGTATATAAAATATAATAATGAAAAACCAATTTTTAACTATGAAAAAAATTAGTTTTACAAGACTTCTCAAAACAGACAGTAGTCGGCCACTTAAAAATAGTCAATTCGGTAAAGTTACTATAACAAATGCAATTACTATTTTTGTTTTAATTTAACAATACAATGTTGGTCTTGGAGGTTGTCTTTAAAGGAAGCACGAGTAAAATTTACTAAAAAAAATTTTTTACCTGTGCAAAAATTGTTTTTTTTTAAAGAAATATGAAAAATGACTGTAGTCGGCCACTTGAAACAGACAGTTATCGGCTCTCTGTGCGCTCGAATACATTTTTTATTTTTCCACCAAACAGTACCATTTTTAAAAAAATTGACAAAAATATATAATAATAATAATAGAGAAAACCGATTTGAGTTTCGGTCAAGACTCTTGAGTATACTTTTCAATACTGACTCGATTGAGACCAGTGAAAACGCGTTGGTGAGGGTTCGAGTTTAAAAGTGTGAGAGTGTGTGTAGCGTCTTGTTACATGTGACACATACATTGAGTGTGTCTTGATGTGAATACGCGTGGTTTTGAATTATTATGAAAATTAGATATATAAAATGAGTCTGGTTTTGAGACTATAATTGCCGTGTGAGACTTCCGTAGTTGAATTTAAATTGGTAAATATTTCATGATCAAATTGATGCTAAACGGGAAAATACTGAACATTCTCCCCCCCCCCCCC
>WNHD01004664.1:0-10980 GCA_011057455.1 Ganaspis sp. Gsp50 | reverse complement strand
TTATTGCTGAAAAACAAAATATAAAATGTGCTCTTTCGAATCATGTATTTATTATAACTTTGTCGTAATTTAAAACACGTTAAAATCTTATTTTTATTTTTTAATTAATATGGGAGCTAATAGAAAACTTGAACTTTAAACTTATTTTTCTCGAAATTAGCTTTTTAACACTTCCAACTTTGAACCCTTTCAACTTGGCGAATTTTTCATCTAGAGGGGTCTAAGACCTCTCAAAATATTGGAAATTTAATCAAGAATATGCTCATATAGATAAGTCCAATAGTGCCAAACTGGGCCCTTTCCGCCTAGTGATGATTATACTTTATATATGTAAAACGATTTATTTTTTAATGTAGAAAATTTTTTCAAAAGGAACTACTATTAAAAAGAGACAATTTTAAAAGTTATAAAAAAGTTAGAAAAATTGAATTTTAAATATAAAAAATGATAGAAAATTGCCATTTGATAATAAGAAATGCAACCGACGGTAAAAAGAACGGTAAAGTTCTCGTATTTAGAAATGTTCACGTCAGGTAGTAAGTGCAAGATAAATAAGTAAACTTGACGTATGTGGAATTTTCTATTTTATTTTCGACTTTAAGTGTAGAAAGAATGACTTTTTACCGTGAATAATATTTTTGGTAACAAACACGCGCAAAATAAAAATATAATCGTAAACTACGGTAAGCTCAAATACCCTTTGTAGTAAATAAATGAATAAACTTGCTATAAACAAACTTACCATGTGCAACAAATTTTTTTAAAAAAAAAAAAATTATTTTTAACGGTAAGTAAACGATTTGGTAGTTTTTAATCCTTTAAGATGCAATTTACGACAAACGGTAAGCGTACATATACAATGCTTTTATTTTATTATCATTTATAAAAATACTGTAAGCTCCAAGTGATTGAAAATACCGTGAATGGTTTTTCTCTTAAATAAAAATACATAATTTATAATACATAATGATTTAGTACAAGTGTAAGGTCAATAATAAAAATATGTAGTAAGCTTACGCCAAGTTTTTACAAATAAATGACATAAAAAGGCACGGTAAGTAAAAACAGAAGTGTAAAATAGCAAAGTCAGTAAAATAGTACGGTAAGTACAATAATACGGTAAGTAAAATAGAAAGGTATATAAAAAAGCACGGTAAGTAAAATACAACGGTATGTAAAATAGCACGGTAAGTAAAATAGTATGGTAAGTAAAATTGAAAGGTATATATAAAAGAGAACGGTAAGTAAAAGAGAAAAGTACTGCAATTGCGAGGTAAGTAAAATGGATGAATGTTGAAAATAGCACGGTAAATAAAATACAACGGTAAGTGAAGTAGAGAAATACTGAAAATAACACGGTAAATAAATTAAGAAAGTATTGAAAATAGCACGGTAAGTAAAATACAATGGTAAATAAAATACAATCGTAAGTAAAATAGTACGGTGAGTAAAACAGTAAGTCAACGGTAAGTTTCTACACAAGGTCTATAGGCGTTAAATAAGTATAAAGTAGTAATTTTGCAATAAGTATTTACAAACACATCTCTATTTTCCGAAAAATACATTCACGGTAAGTGTGAAACGTTTTTATTCAATTATTTCAATCTAGTTATTAAAATACTATATGCACACATATTTGCAATTCGACAAAGCAAAAGACTTTGTACTTTTATCGCTTCTCCACAGGCTTTGTGCTTTTTATTGCTTATTGTATTAAAAAAGAAAGGATCAAGATTTTGAAAAAGGAAAGTGAGAAGTTGTGATTAATTTGAGAAATGTTTACACTCTGAATAAAAATGATTGACGTTTTATTATATCGCAGTTGAATTATCAGCTCAGCACAAATAACAAGTATAAAAATAAAATATAAAAACTAACAATGAGAAGTGTTGACTTACAAAATAATAATTCACCGGAGTCATAACACGACTCGATTTAGTCACAAGAGTACAACGATAAGTTTCTTTGTCAAAGATAAATAATTTGATCAAGTTGCAGACGAAAACGGGAACGTCCGATTAGGGAGAAAGATAGAGAATGAAGAAAGTGGTGCGTGATGGATAATTGCGTGATAAGGGTGATAAGACAGCAGTGCAGCAGGGTCCATCCCTCTCGTTCTTTCTGAGAGCAGTTTAAACAAGATAAGATAAGGAATGCTGCTATCGCGAAAGCGGAAGTGCCGATTACACGCTCAGGTATCAGAGTACTAGCAGTTTACCATCAAGACGCTAAGCAAACCGAAAGAGAATCAGTCTTGGAAGCATTACTCTATACATGTATACGTCTTGACGAGAGCAGGATTCGCTGTTACGTGCACTCGATACAGAAAACCAAAGAAACCCCAAGCAACCATCGACATTTCTTTTCCTCTTACTCCACTCGCAACGAAAAATTCTGCCAGCACATCGTCAGCAAAGATTGGCTCGTGTGAGCAAACCGTGTTATTCTATAAAATAACACGATGGATCAAGAACTTTGTCTCAAGATAAACCGTCACAACATTTATATAAGACTTTCCAATCTCGGGGCAAAATAACGTCAAAACATAAAATATTTCAGAGCAGAAAATAAGAATCAACGTGCTTTAAATGAGAGTCAATTTTAACATGAGAATGATAAAAAAAGGATGTTCAAAAAATGTTAAAAAAGAATGTGAAAAAAAGAATACGAAAAAATAAATGTGAAAGAAACAAAGTTTATAAAACAATGTAAAGAAGCAATGAAAAAAGCAATGTAAAAAAGCAATGGAAAAACAATGTGAAAAGAACAAAGATTACAAAACAATGTAACGAAACAATGAAAAAAGCAATGTAAAAACAAATAAAGTGAAAAAACAATGTTTAAAAAATCATGTAAAGAAGCAATAAAAAACAATGTAAGAAAACAATATAAAAACAAACAATGTGACGAAAACAATGTAATAACAATGTGAAAACAAACAATGTAAAGAAACAATGTAAAAACAATGTAAAATAACAACGTAAAAACAATTTTAAAAAATGAATATGAACCACAATTTCAATGCGCCTCGTTTTTTAAACTGATGTTGGTAATTTATTTACTCTTGTTGCTATAATTCGACTCTTGGTTCTGACGTTAATTTACTGCTCCCGTTTTTGTTGAGCAAGAAACGAAAAAATACGAGCATTTTGAGAGTCGGCCTTAAGCGTAAATGCGTCTTCTATTAATCGGATTTCCTTCTTTTGGAGCAAGTTAATTGTTTTCTGAGCCTCTCGGATGGGAATTGGAAAAGTTAATTTACCTCCATTAGGTTTGATGTCATCGTTCTGTCCCCGATGTAAATCTGGTTTTGGCATTATTGATAATGGATGGGCGGAATTTCCACCGGGATTGGCTCCTCCAGGAATGCCAAGGCCAAGAAGTGCTGCCGAGGCAGAAGTCGGAACTGGAATTCCAGGTCCAGGGCCGATGCCAGGAAGACCTGCTAGTCCCGGATGTGGACCAATTGCAGCTGTTGGTGGCATCTGTTGAGCGAATATTCTTGGCACCTCAGGCCTCTGTTGCTACAACAAAAAATACATTTTTCCTTTTTTAAAAAAGCTCTTTCGTTTCATAATACAACAGACATTTCCTTTTATTTCGAAATTTTTGTACCGCTGTTGTTTCTTTTTCTTTTTTTTTTTCATACAATACATAAGGTGTTTACATTTTTAATAACATTTAACTGCTAGTGAATGTTCAACATCTACTATTTTAATTAACATAAGGTGTTCATTATATACATATTTAACAAGTAGAAAATTATATTCATTTCATGAACCTTTTGATTCCTTATAGTTGAATTTTCTACAAAAATTAAAATTCAACATTTTTATTAATCCAAAATGTATAATTTCTTTAATTATAAAAAGAATTTAAATGTTAAATTCCGTAAATAATTGAAAAATGACAATTTATCTAAATAATTTTCTATTGAAAAAAATACTTTATATGTCAGTCTATTCCTTTTCTACAGATAATCTACACGGAGAAAAGAAGTTAGCTGTTTTAGCTAATTGTTAGCTATTCCAGCTAAATGGGTTTGCTATTATATGGATAGCCAATTTTTTTAGCTGTAATAGCTAAGAATCAGCCAAAACAGCTAACATGTTTCTCGAATATTATCAACAATTCCTTCCCGAATTGTACATAATCCTAGAAAAGGTAATTATAGATCCTTTTATATAAAAAAAAAAATGATTTCGTGGAAGAAACTAAATTATGAACATTAAAAAAATTATCTAGTATAGTAGTTAGAAAAACATTACTCGAAAATCTATTGGAAAATAAAATCATAAGTTACTAGACATTAGACAAATAACTAAAACTAAACAAAAAACTAAAACAAAAAACTAAAACAAAAAACAAAAAAAAACAAAAACTAAAAACAAAAAACTAGAAATGTGAACAAGAAATGCGACAAGTTCGAATTCGAAATAATTTAAGATTTTCAATCATTGTATAGCACTTTAAATTAACGATCAAAGTTATTTCCTACTCTCTAAATCTGAATTAGTCAAAAATAACTAATTCAATAGTGAAAAGTCAGTCACTGATTCAATTGGTCAAATACAACTAATTATTAGTAAAAAATAACTAATTTATTATATTTATTATTATTCAAAAATAAAAATTTTTAAATTTTTTAAAACAATGAATTAATTAGTACAATTTAGTAAAAAAAATTAATTAAAATAAAATTAATTGGTAAAAATTGATTCAATTAGTTATGTTTCGACTAATAAATTAGTTATTTTCTACAAATAATTAGTTGTATTTGACTAATTAAATCAGCAGTAAATAACTTTCCAGTATTGAATTAGTTATTTTTGAATAATTCAGATTTAGATAGTACTTTAATAAATAAAAGTTAGTGATTGAGTGTTGATTTTGTAATTAAAACTCTTCCGACCTTTCTCACTTTTTTCTCAAAAAAATTTCAACTAAATTTCAACATCAAGAGTTGATGACTCTTTATTTTATAAAAATATTATTAGATTTTAAGACTTGAAGCTGACTTAATCTTGTTTTAAGACTAAATTTTCTGATTTTCAGTTATTTTGGTTTTAAGATATAAACGGTTTAAGATTTTGTTTTTACTGTGGCATATAAATTTGTATTTATAAAAAACCAAACAATTGATTCAAAATAATAATAATAATAAAACTCATACGTGATTTTATTCGAAATCTTTTATCAGATTCGAATTTATTTAGTATAGAAACAATAATTAAAAATGTAACCAGATTTGTCACGTAAAAAACAAAAACTTTGTTTAAAAAAATAAATTTCTTAGCAATTTAAGTAATACCTAACGCTAATACGGAAGCGTTTTAAACTTGATATCAAAAAACATTTCTAGACTGAGAAAAGAAACATATCTCGCATAAACGTACTTGCTTTTTTAAATAGAGAGTCTGGATTAAAAGACAGGATTATTTTTAATTTATTTTCTAGCAGCAATTTTAGTAATGTTTTTGTAGACAGAGAAAAACAGACGTAAAGCCCGCAAATGTCGGGAATGATTTTCGCACAAAGAGGTGTTTTTGTAGTACTAATAAGAAAACGGAGAAACAAACAGGGGCATAAAAAATACGTATCAAAGTAGCACAATAACAGAAAGCATGGCAGTAATCCAGACAGGTCTGGGCGACTGTTGTCGTATGCATGAGCGCAAAGGATTCGTTAGAAGAGTCTGTTTGTGGAACGTGCCTCGGGAAGCCGCGGATAAATAAATAAATTCGCATGTTGCTCTGAAAAGTAGATTTCCCGGTACGGCTAACTCGAATGTTGCTGACTGCTGCCGTGCGTGGGTGGTCGAATAAATAATTTTGTTTGCTAGGAAAAGGGAATGCGCCAGGAATATATATAACGCTCGCAGATATGTTGTATTTCAACATAAAAAGCCGGCAACTGCCAATACGAAATAGTGTTAAAAGCGTAAAAAGCAATTTAGCCGAATTGATAAAAGCGCCAAATTGCTCATCCTTGAAAGTCATTCTTTTTCGCTATTTTCTTCGACATTTAACGAGGTATAAAATACAGAGAGCGTAATCGACAAAGTACTCAATTGTCAAATCAGTTTTTCTAGTTTACGTGCTGCTGCTAATAAAATTAATCCCGCTCAATCGCAAAAATATATTGGAATTTAATCATAGAGGGACTGTTACTTTTTGTTTCGCAAAAAGTACAAATTTATCATTTCATTTAACTTGTTTCTCTTATTCGATACATTATCATTTAGCGTCGCTCTAATTTTCAATTCTGTATTTCAATTTTTTATTTTAATTCTTTATTTCAAATCTGTATTTCAATTCCCTACTTCAATTATTTATTTATTTTCGTTCTTTACTTATTCCAGTTCTTTACTTAGTTGTTACATTACAGTCAACTCTACGAATAGTGCCGCTTTTATTTTGTCCTCACTCGAGCATTTTTTGTTTCCTTTGTACAAATGCGTGCAAATCTGCGACACTATTTGTAAAGTTGACTGCATTTTGTGAATTCAAAAACTACAATTTCGTTATTAGAAAAAGGACTACTAATTGAAAATATTTTTATACTAATTTTTCTCATTTTTTACCGTTTTCCCTAAATCGTTAATATTATATTAAAATTTACAATCTGTATATTAAAGTCTCTTGAACATTTTCTTTCAGTGTAAAGACAAAAAACCTAAATACAAAAACTTGTATGTACACAAGTGTTTTTAATTAAAAATATAAACTTTTCTTTTACGTTCTTTTGAAATGTTATGACTGATTGTCATCATTTGTTTACACTTTTAACATTCGCTTTTGATCGAAAAATAAATGTTACAAGGCCTTAGTATAAATAAATCATAATGATATTTATTTATCTTTTAATTGGCATTTATCGACTTTTTAAAATGTACTTATCATATTGCATACCAAATGATAAATTTTTTTTTGTATGCAAAATTAATCAAATTTACGATCGTATAATATTGTACAATAATTTAACTCGTATCCGCGACACTATAGTATGACTTGCTAATATGAAAATTGAAACATGGTCAAATGAAAAATACATGTTTCGTCAAACATTTGACGAAACATTTTTTCGTTTTTTTATATACATTTTTGTCTGCAACATTAATGTGGCGAATTGGATAATAATATCAAGAATCACAGTTAATCCCCTTTTTTACCTAATCCCCTTCTTTTTCCCCCTTTTTTAAAGAAAATTCCCTAAAACACCTAAAATCAAATATTTTTTCCCTATAATTTTCAATAAAATTTTTTTTTAATAATTTTTCAACAATAATACTCCAAAAGACTTCAAATATTTAAAAATACTTCAAAACATTTAACGACACACATTTTAAAATATTTTAAAGATATATTTAAAAAATAAGAAAGTACTTTAGAATACTTGAAAATATTTATAAATAAATTTAAAAGTACTTTAAAATACTTCCAAATACTTCCCAATAATTCAAAACATTTTAAAATATTTGAAATTATTTTAAAATACTTCATATTACTTAGGAATATTTTCAGATATCTTCCAATACTTCAAAATATTTAAAAACACTCAATTTAAAAGCTTTAGAAAATACTTTAGAATATTTAAATATACTTAAAGTTACTTTAACATTCCAAAAAATATTTCAAAGTAATTAGAAATATTAATATTTTAACTATTAAATAAAGTATAGAAAGAGTTTAAAATATTATAGTTTTTCAAAATGTTTTAAAAGGATTTAAAATACCTCAAGAGTACTTTAAAATACTTCAAAATATTTAAAATTACTTCTAAATACTTAAAATGGTTTTAATATTTAAAATAATGACCTTGAGTCATTTAAATTCTATAGAAAATTACTTTTGTAATAACCCTAAGAACATTAATTAAAAAACTTTTATTTTTTCAAAAGTAATTCAAATTTCTATAAAATATTGAAAAATTCATTATTTTAACAAACACACAAAATATTATGGAAGTTTTTCTATTTTTCTTATGAAGATCGTGGAAAACTCATTGAATGAAACGAAATCAATTTTGTATTTTTAAATTAATAGCAAGAGATTAACTCACGTTTTTGAAATTTTTGAATATTAGGTACTATTGTATTCTTTTTTTTCTTCATTCCAAAATCCTCTTTCTATGGAAGAAAATCCCCTTTTTTAAAATTGAAAATCCCCTTCTGCACCTAAAATTGAACGAAAAAAAGTCTGGTGATCTCTGTAATATTTTTCGGTATAAAAATTCGATGATCCAATGTTTCTTCCATGACCCAACTCTCTAAGTTTAAATTAATAAAAACTCGTCCAGCAATTTGAATTAGTAAGCATTTTTTCCTAATTTTTAGTAAAATTTCACTATTCAAAGAGAGAATATTTCTACTTCGACCCAACAATATTTGTCGAAATGTGTCCGTTTTGGTGATATTTGCGCCTATACTAATTTCCACACACAGAAATAGTTTGCCTCTTGCTTGAACTGTGAGACGAATATAGACGAGTTGGTAACGAAAAGGGAAATTAAAGTGATAGAACGATAGCATAATTCTCGGGAGAATTCACAGGAGCAAGTTCTCGCATTAGCGCGTGACGTACTCCAATTACGCGCAGCAACGACTTTCGACAACAAAGATGAAGACTGTTACGGAATCGCGAAGTCGATAATTATTACGGAACATAAGGCTTTCGAGTTGCCGGGCGGAAGTAAAGAGGAGGTAATAAACTCGGCGAGAACGCGCGCCTCTAAACTAAAACTGAGCATTTTGGCGTAATGGTATAACCGATGTTAGGGGCTCGAGTTGTACCTAAGGGAAATTGTGCAGGCAGGCAGTCCGCTGCCAGACAAATCGTAAACTGGCTCAACTCTGTTTTAACGGTTCGGGAAGCGTGTCGGTTGAGGCGAGATCCTACGTGTACACTCGTTAGGCAGGCCAAAGCCAACTTGCGTGGGTGTAAGAGAGAATATAGCAAGTGAGACCAAATGAGAGAGAGAGAGAGAGAGAGAGAACGAAAGATGGAAAGAGCGAGAGAGCAAGAGAGGACGAAAGATAGAAAGAGCGAGGGAGAGAAAAAGAGCGCGAGAGATGCAAGATATAGAGCAAGAGGGAACGAGGAATAAGCGGAGGCGAATATTCCGGGGAGTAGTTTGCCGAGATAATTAAATGGCTTAACGATATAATAACCCCGCGTCGAGCGGCTGACTCTACATCCAACACTTACACGCTTGTTTCCTGATCGTGCAACACACGCAAATCTGCCCACATACACAAAAGCACTAACCCTCTTTCTGCACGTATCCCTCAAAACCAAGGGTGCCCAATTTATCATCCCGTTTTCCATCACCATTTGTTGTCGGATTTATACACACCTTTTGTGCCCAGGGGTGCATAATTCATATTTAAGGATACAAGTTCGATCAATGCGATAAAGAGCATACCTTGAGAGGTCACACTTGATAAACCAATTTCGAGTGATAGAATTGCAACATTTGCTTTTAATTTTTAGCAAAATTTCACTATTTGATTTAGTATAGTGTCTAATTTTAGTGAACGTTCACTAAAAGTTAGTAAAAACGCTTACTAAGCAACGTTCTTTCTCGAAAATAAAGGGGTTGCTCGTCGTTTTTGTTTATAAAACAATGATTTTGTTTTTAAAAAACGAAAGAAATAATACGATCAATTAAGGTTCGTGAATAATACAATCAGGGTTCGTTAATAAAAATTAAATACAACGTTTAACTAGAATTAACAAACTAAATTAAATAAATAATTAAATTAATAAATTACATTTATTCTGACTTTAAAATAAAATATTTAAATTAATACAATTATTAATTAATACAATTATCATTACACTGCAAAAACTGGTGTCTTCGTATAAGACACTTAAATTTCTTATTTGCGTTTTTAAACGCAAAAGGTGTCTCATAATTTAAAACATTCAGTGTTTAAGACATTTGAAAATGTCTAAACGTCTTCCGGTAAGGCACCAACAAGACACCAGTTTTTCTAGTATATATTATTAAATTAATACAATATTTAAATTAATGCATAAAATAATCAGTATGAAAAACAAAACGAATCGACACGAAATAAACGATATGCGACAAATTCGACGACAATAAAAAGGTCGGATTATATTATGTCGACTTCGAGCACATTGTCGAGAGTAAAACTCTCCACCGAGGAATAAGACTCTTCTGGTCTTCTAGGGAGGGTAAGACCACTCCCGCGGCACGTCCAAGACTGCCTCGAACGCCGCGAATCATGCTTCTTTTATGCTTTTGGACGGATCGACTCCGCAGCGAGTTCGTACTGCGCACAGTTCTGCGCCGAAATGAGCGCTCACCAATGAGCGCGCGGCTCGGTTCACCACTACAGCGAAACGACACACGGGACCTCCACGGTCTCGCTGATCGGATCGCTTTACGAAAACGACGGAATATCGCATTACTTCGCGACTCTAAAATTCGTTTGTAAGGACTAAAATTTATAATCCTTACAGTAGAATGATTTATTGACTATAATAATTGGTCGGATTGTAGTAATTGGACAATGGTGGTGAGTAAATTTAGAGAATCGGCGAAAAGGAAAGTGAGTGAAAGCGGAATTTGCTGGAAATGGCGCAATTTCCACTCCGCGTAATAATTGAGAGTGAGACTATAAGAAAAGGGTAGAGGGTCCATCGAGATACGATCCGCAAAGTCAGATCCGGAAAGAGATGGTAAATTGTAAGCTTGAACACCTGCAACTTCTTGCCAGCTTCCTTCTCAGCAATTTCAGTTTGGCTACTGTTTGCTGACTCAAACGTCATTGCAAAGAACCTAGACCCAATTCAAGTGGAAAGCTTTCAGATTTTTGATATTGGTCGCTACTCGCTCGACAAGGCCATCCTCTTGGAATAAATTAAATCCGTTATTTTCTTCTTCGATTCATTCAAGCTTTTCCCATTCTTTATAAACTGCAAATTCTTCACAAGCTTGGATTTTTATCGA
>WNHD01004663.1:0-21679 GCA_011057455.1 Ganaspis sp. Gsp50 | reverse complement strand
GGAGACCTTCAAGAGCGTTATGAATGTCTGATTTATTATTATTTTTAAAAAGAAAATTCAGGAAAAAATAAAAGTTAATGTAGATTCCTAACTTATCAAGCGAGTTCTTGGACATGACCTTAAAAAGAAATTGTAATTGCTTGAAATCTGAATTTTAAATGAATTGAAGTTTTCACATAAACAGTGAAATTAACTTTATTAATTTTTATTAACAAAATAGAAAAATAATCAAAGAGTGCAAAAAATAAAAAGGAAAACAAATATTTAGATAAAATATTTTTGTCAAAGGCTTGAAAAATTTTTGATTTAAAATAAAAGTGTAAAGAAAAATGTAATCTTTGCCGCTGCGTCCAGGAAGATATAATTGCGTGTTGCTTAATCTTAATTAAAAATCTGAAATGAAATTCGGAAGTTTAATTAAAATTTCCACTCGATTCAGAATCGTAGAATGAAAGCACGTTTCGGTTTGTCACCAGAGTAACAAGGTTCGCAGAAAACGATTTTCTCATCAAATTTCATTTTCAAAGGATTAATAGCTTAACCGACTTCTATTCACGCTGGCGTAAAAGAAGACGATATAGTGATTCAAGAGAGTCGAAAATGAGAACGGGATAAGCTCAGAAACTACACTTTACTTTAAGTAGAATAAATCTCCTTATCAAATTTACAAAAAAACCACAATTTTCCTTCAAGGAGCCTTTATTCATTGCAATTACACTTTATTAGATCGCTCTAATTAATTTATCGTCTAATGATTATTAACTTGATACTTTCTATGGCATTTGCAAATTTAATTTAATAGCATTTTAATTTATTCTGGATGTCTTAATTAGTATTCAAAAATGTTCAAATTTTCAATTAATTCGAATTTTAATGTATTTAAATTCAAATTGATATCAACTTGAAATAGTTCAAATTAGAATTGATTGAAACTAGAAATTGTACAAATTTAAATTAAGTCTACATTGAATTCATAAAGATTAAAATTGATTCAAACTTGAATTCATCCAAATTCAAATTAATTCAAACAAGAACTCGACAAAATTTAAATTGTTACAAAGCAAAATCCAAATTCAAGTATATTCAGATTTGAATTCACCCAAATTTGAATTGATTCGAATTTGAATTCATCCAAATTTGAATTGATTCGAATTTGAATACATCCAAATATAATTGATTCGAATTTGAATTCATCTAAATTTAAATTGATTCGAATTTGAATACATTCTAATTTGAATTGATTCGAATCTGAATTTATCAAAATTTAAATTGATTCAAATTTGAATTCATCCAAATTTGAATTGATTCGAATTTGAATTCATCCAAATTTGAATTGATTCGAATTTGAATTCATCCAAATTTAAATTGATTCGAATTTGAATACATCCAGATTTAAATTGATTCGAATTTGAATACATCCCAATTTGAATTGATTCGAATCTGAATTTACCAAAATTTAAATTGATTCGAATTTGAATTCATCCAAATTTGAATTCATCCAAATTTGAATTGATTGAATTCCAATAGATTGGAACTTTAATTTATCCAAATTCGAATCAGTTAATTCGAATCAGTTTTAACTAGGATTCACTCAAACTTCTACCGATCCAATTTTCCATAGATTCACTTTTGAATTTATCCAAATTTATATCGATTCAGAATTCATTGTTTCGTATTTCAATTATCTTCAACTTCAATTTATATAAAGACCAATGAATTTTAATTCAAATTAATTCAAATTTTACTTTACGAAAATTTCAAATAATTCAAATTTGAATTAATCCAAATTTCAAAGGATTCAAACTTGAATGCATACAAACGTGAATTAATTTAAATTTGAAATGATTTAAATTTGAATTTATTCGAATACCAATATACTGGAACTTTGATTTATCCTAATTTTTACCGAATCAAACTCGAGTTGATTCAAAATTGAATTTTTCAAATCTAATTCCTTCAAAATTAATTGTTTCGAACTGCAATTGAATCAATCACGAATTCATCAAAATTCAATTTTAACTTAAATTTATCCAATAAACATATAATCGTCCCAAACTGAAATTCCTCCAAATTTCAATTCATTCAGTGTCTAATAATTTAAATCTTGAACTCTTTCAAATGAATAGTATTTATGTACTAATTATAAGTACATGCAATTATTACTTGTTTCTCGAAAAATCAAATGACAAGATTTTCCATAAAAATGCATAAACATACCTGAGGGTCCACTTTTATGAATTCATTAGAGCTGTAATCTGCAACAGCCTCTCGTGCCTCTTGATAGCCTTGAAAAACAACAAATTTAAATAAATAACTGAAAACATTGAAATACAAAATTATGAAAATTTCGAGAAAAAGTCTTAAAAAAAGAAAATTATACAAATGCAAGAAACTCTCATTCAATATTAGACACTGATTTCATCACTTTTTAAAAATATTTTATACTCTTATCAGAGATAAGTTTTTTTTTAGTCCAGGAGAGAATGTTTTACAAATTATTACGAAATTGCGAGTAAGCTTGGCCAATTAATCATGAAAATTATTTTCGGCAATTTCGCAAAAATATATTCCATAAAAGTGCCAGTGAAATTTTGTTATCAACAGGAAATTGCGAATTGTGATCACTTTTTTCTCTCTCTTTTTTTTCTTTTTCTCTTATTTAAATAATTGAATAACTTTATGCAGAAAATCACACGAAAATATTTTTTTAAATAACAATAAGAATGATAATAATAAGAATAATAATAATAATAATAATAATAATAATAATAATAATATTAATAATAATAATAATAATAATAATAATAATAATAAAAAAGACAAAGAAAAAATTCTACTCCTGAATAGTATCAATTGTAAATTATATTTGATAATTCACTGCCAAAACATAATTTTGTTAATAAAATGTAAAATAAAAAGAAATTTTAATTAAATACCTGTACTGGGCGCATATCCGTTATATAATTGTGAGGAAACACTTTCTTGGACGGCTTCAATGACCTCTTTAGCTGGCTTCAAATTTCCAAAGGTCGTGGGATCGCCTATAAACAAATTTATAATTATTTAAAAATCATGAAGGAAAACATTCTTGTAATATAATAATTAATAATGAATAACAATAAATGAATATATGTAGATTAAATTGTTAATTGATTGGCTCTTATTCACCTCGCTGATTATTCAATCAGTAAACAAATTGACTAATAGATTTCAAATCAATTCGCTAATTACAATTAGGCAATTAAATCCAAGTTAATCATTTCCAAGTATTTTTTATTTCATTTGCATTTTATTTAAATCGTATTTCACGTCTCTTGATTCATGTGTATTTTATTTAATTATTTAGTGCTCTTTGCCTCCTTCCATAATACGATTTTTTCATTTTTCGTATTTTATTTGCTAGTTATTTTATTTTATTTAATACTCGTTTCTACGTTCTTCTAATTAATTGTTTTAGTAATCTCTTTTTATTATTTATTCATAATTTTACGTTTTCAAATTAATGTTTAATTTGCCGTGAAAGTATTGGATAAAAAATAATAACGCACTTCTTTGTCAGCTTTAACCAAAAAATTAGTCCAATTAACAAAATATTTAAGTGATTTAATAACCAAGAAAAAGATGTAGTAACGCTAACTAAATTTTTAGCTAACTTAGCTAAGAAACTAGTCACGTTTACTAACCGTTTAATTCATTCAATCAAGATGGTCGTAAAAGAGACAAACTGTTACCATTCGAATAGTAACTGCTACTATTTGATTAGCAACTGCTACAATTCGAATAGTAACTGCAACCATTCGAGTAGTAACGGCTACAATTCGAATAGTAATTGCAACCATTCGAGTAGTAACTGTAACCATTCGAACAGTGATTGCTACTATTCGAATAGCTATTGCTACTATTCGAATAGTAACTACTACCATTCGAACAGTGATTGCTACTATTCGAATAGCTATTGCTACTATTTGAATGGTAACTACTACCATTCGGACAGTGATTGCTACTATTCGAATAGCGATTGCTACCATTCGAATAGTAACTACTACCATTTGAATAGTGATTGCTACCAATCGAATAGTAACTGCAACCATTCAAATAGTAATTGCTACCATTCGAATAGTAACTGCTACTATTCGAATAATAATGGCTACCATTCGAATAGTAACTACTATCATTCGAATAGTGATTGCTACTATTCGAATAGCGATTGCTACCATTCGAATAGTAACTACTACCATTCGAATAGTAATGGCTACCATTCGAACAGTGATTGCTACTATTCGAATAGCGATTGCTACCATTCGAATAGTAATTACTACCATTTGAACAGTGATTGCTACTATTCGAATAGCGATTGCTACCATTCGAATAGTAACTACTACCATTCGAATAGTGATTGCTACCAATCGAATAGTAACTGCAACCATTCGAATAGTAATTGCTACCATTCGAATAGTAACTGCTACTATTCGAATAATGATTGCTACCATTCGAATAGTGATTGCTACCAATCTAATAGTAATTGCTACCACACGAATAGTGATTGCTACCATTCGAATAGTAATTACTACCATTCAAATAGTAACTGCTACATTGAATTAATAATTACTACCATTCAAATAGTAACTGCTACCATTGAATTAATAATTACTACCATTCAAATAGTAACTGCTACCATTGAATTAGTAATTACTAACACTCTGGTGATAATTATTACTATTAAATTAGTAAATACTACCACGTAAGTAGTAACTGTTGCTAGATTAGTGACAATTTCAACAAAAAGAGTTTTGTCAAAGAAGCAGCATAATTAAACAAAAATGAACATTTAATTAATCAAATTAACGTAAACTAAAGACTTAAATGAAACGAGAAACTTCTTCTTTGAGGAAGCAATAATTTTAATCTCAAGATTTGGCAATTATAGGTCAAAAATTGTAATTGCTAGTATTTACGTTCATAGTATGAGAAGAGATCTAGAATATTCTACTTGACACACTGACGATAAATGAAAGGTCGATTTTGATAGTAATTGAGTTACGTTATAAAACGATTCGAGTGCCACTTGCTGTTCACAAACATTGAGTTAACATGCACGAATTCGAGAGTATGTTCTGAAATTGGATTCAAGAAGGTCTACAGCCACTAATCCAAACCTAGATTTTCTCCAAATCCATTCTCCTGCTAATTGGAAATTCATTCCTAATTTTCATCAACGCCAAAAGGTGCTAATAATCAAATTTCAAAGTTCATCGGAAAATCGCCAAACTAGCCGCATTACTAATTCACTTTTTACTCTTCAAAAACTTGTCGCTTTTCCTTTCATTTTTCCTTTCCTTTTTAATTCTTTCTTCCTTTTCTTTCTTTCTTTTTTATTTTCTTTTGTTTTTTCTTTTATCCTTTCTTTTGTCCTATCTTTTCTCTTTTATTTTTTCCTTTCCTTTTTCCTTTCACTTTTTATTCTTATTTCTCCAAAAATATTATTTTCATATCTTTTTTTCACGATGTTTTTGACGTTTTCCATTTTTTGTATTTTTATATTATTATTGCTTCCTCAACGTGTGCGTATTTTTTGAAGCTACTGAATTATTTCGAAATTTTGGTATTCCCGAAACTAAATTTGAAATTTATTGCAAGTGAAACGTAATTGGAAAAAATCCCCAATTAGTTACAAGTGAAACGTAATAGTAAGAAGAATAGTGAAATGTAAAGATCTAATACAATAATTTAAAAGTAATTAAAAGTGGAATTTTTTCTAAAAAGAAGTTTAAATGTCATTTAGTGTTAATAAGAGTTGTTTACCTGTTACGGTTTTTTGTTATTACAGTTTATTTTTGTTGAATTTATTATTTTGTTATTACAATTAATTTAATTTTGTGCCAAAAGAGTGCTAAATATATTTTTAATACTAAAATTCTAAATGCTCATTAAACAAATTAATAAATAAATTATAATATTTATTTTTATATTAAATAAATAAATATAAAATAAATAAATATAAAATAAATAATGAATAAAAACTTGTTTTATATGAGAAAGCAATTAATGAATATTAAATAAACAAATGAAAATGAATAATAAATAAATAGACAAACAAATAATAAATAAATAATTAATAGACAAACGATAAATAAGTAAATGATAAATAGGCAAACAAATAATAAATAAATATATAATAGACGAACAAATAATAAATAAATAATTACACAAACAATAAATAAATATTTATTTTATTTATTTCACTTGCTTAATTCACAATTCGTGAATAAAAAGGAGTTACTCTTATTTATATATAAAAATAAAAAAAATACGCCTCTACAATAATTTGTGATAGAGAGCACAGTGAAGAAAATAATAATTAAATAATAAACAAACAAATAATAAATAAATGTTGAAATAAATAGTAAATAATAAATAAATATAAAAATAAATAGTGAATAATAAATAAATATAAAAATAAATAGTGAATAATAAATAAATAAATATAAAAATAAGTAGTGAATAATAAAATAAATAGTGAATATTAAATAAATAAATATAAAAATAAATAATGAACAATAAACAAATAACCAAAAAATAGTAAGTAAAATAATACTATAATAATAACAAAATAGTAAGAACAAAAACAACAAAATAATAATAATAATAATAATAATAATAATAATAATAATAATAATCATGTATAGAAAATCAAGTAGTAAATAAAATAAAGAAAAACAAATTTGTTACACATGCAATTGCTCAAAAAAATTGTGATTATTTTGTAAAACGACAAAGAAAAAAATGAACCCTAAATGTATGAATTTTAAAATCGGAATGAGAAACAGAAAATGAGTGCACAATTAAAAATGATAAAAAATTTAAATAAACAACTTTGGTACTTACCAATGGAAAGTGCAATCACTTTCTTATTAGGATTTGGATCGACGACAATATTTTCTACAATAGACCTAATTGGATTGTGAGTTCTTTTTGCAATATCCGAGGCCTTAATACTCCATCGTTTGCGCGAACTACCAAAATTGTCCGTCATTCTCAAAAATTCCCTAAATCCCCGAAAAAAAAGGAAAAAATTTTCTACTATTATATACGCAAAAATAAATTTCTCACAAACTTCTTACCGAAACATCATAAAAATTTTGAGCCCCAAAAATAAATAAATATATTTACTGCTAACAAATAAAACTGCTAGTAAATATAAAAAGAAATTTATCTTTTTTTTTTCAAAAACTCGAAAGAGCA
Organism: Ganaspis sp. Gsp50; assembly: GCA_011057455.1. Taxonomy (NCBI): domain Eukaryota; kingdom Metazoa; phylum Arthropoda; class Insecta; order Hymenoptera; family Figitidae; genus Ganaspis; species Ganaspis sp. Gsp50. The sequence goes on along the minus strand of WNHD01004663.1, from coordinate 14,437 downwards.
GAAAATGCTTTCACTGATAATTGTTCAACGTAACACTTGAAATTGAACAACCACAAAATCGGATGTGAATTATAAATTCGTTCTTTTTTTTGGTAAAGAAAGGTGTAAATATCGGAAGGTTGCTTTCCGAATACTAAACCAAAGACTAGATGAGCGAGATCTTGAAATACTGGATATAATGAGGAAAGGATGAACGCACGATTTTGATTGGTCGGTGGGTTCCACACCTTCTTTTATAATTTATTATACATGAATATAATTATAAATTGACTAGAAAACATTGTAAGTGGAAAAAAAGAGGTGTGACAGTGGTCAGACTCAAGCCTCCAGAAGTCCACCAATCAGAGCCCCTTGCTGATAAACAAAAATTTCTTAGGAATGAGAATTCTTTTGCCCCCTCCTCCTCAACTTTTTCTTCATCAACGACCCTGATGACCACTTACCTTTCCATGCAAAATATAGATATTTTACCTGTTGTTTTATATTTCTTCAAGACTTTTACCCCCACCTTGTCGAGATTTAGAATTGCAAAAGCCAGGAATTTAATACACTGTTCCTTTTCAAGATTTTTTAATAAACAGTTATTTTAACCATTTACCATCCTTTGAAAACCATTTTTTTCAGCCGAGAGATTTAATTTTTTTCTACCCTTTTAGATTTTTAAATTTTTGTTGTAATTTTGCATTATTTTATAATTTTGAGTAATATAATTATAATAATAACACTAATAATAACAATAATAATAACAATAATAACAATACTAGTAACAACAATAATAACAACAATAATAACAACAATAATAACAACAATAATAACAACAATAATAACAATAATAATAACAATAATAATAACAAAAATAAAAATAACATTAATGTTCATTTTACGCACATTTTTACTTTTTTTTAAACTAGAGTTTTCGTAAAATCGAAAATGTTTATTAATATTGTAGTTTTTCAAATTTGAATTATTTTCAATTTAGATTTTTTCAATTTTTCGTGAATTTTGTTACAAAATAACATTTTTTTATATCAAATAATAAATTAATTGTTAAATAACAAGTTTTAAACCTGATAATAAATTAACATTTAAAAAATAACACTAAAGTTAATATTATTTTGAAAAAAATTAATGCAGTTTTACTTGAATTTTCTTTACATTTTTGCGGCTTTTTTGTATTAGGGAGGTTGAACCCTTTGACATAACCTAAAACTAGAAAGCGCGGGCTTTTCGAAAATTCAGAGTTCAAGTTAATTTAATAAAAAGAACCAATTGTAAATTTTATAAATATTATTTTGAGTCGACATTCTGTTTTACAATCATTTGATTCAATTTATAATATTAATTTGATTAAATTGATTATATTAATTTTGTGTTAATCTACTGTATTATTTTGTTAAATTTATTATTATTATATTATATTATATTATTTTTGTCTTTATTAATTTACTATATATTTTTTAATGTATCATATTTGTTTAATTTATTATATTTTCATATTTATTAATATTTGTAGTACATTTATTTGTTAATTATTTATTATTATTTATTATTATTGATTATTTATTTATTTATTATTTATTTATTATTTATTTATTATTATTATTATTTATTTATTAATATTTATTTATTATTATTATTATTTATTTATTATTATTTATTAATATTATTTATTTATTATTTATTATTTATTATTATTTATTTATTTATTTTTTAACGTTCGTTAAAAATCTGATAACAAAATTTAATATTTTTGACATTAATAACATTAATAACTCTAATATGTTTGATAATAACTAAAAATAAACCTTTATTTAATATTTACCTTTATTTTATAAACTTTCTTTAAAAAAATACCACGAATTGCTATTGTTAACATGCTTCATACATGAAACAACTTTTTTTTACAATAACGTAGAAAAATCGTTTTAATAATTTTTTTTGATTTCTTTCGGAATTGTCTTTTGGAGTGACAAATTTCAAATTGAAAATAAACATTTCCTTGAAATGAATATATAAACAAGTTCTTTGACAAACGAGATAAATATTTGATTCAGAAAATGGAAATTCGACTAGACTATCAGCGGTAAAATATTTCAACTATTTAACAAATTCTATAAACCTTTACTAAGTATTTTCTAGTATTTGAGACGTAAAAAAACAGGTTTCACTCAGACGGAGGAATAAAACTCTGTGTATCAATGTATTTAAAGTTGAATTACAATATTTTAAAAAATTAAACGAAAAATAAAATCAAAATTCAAAATATGCAGAAAATTTGAAAGGAAGAAAACCGGAAATAAAAGATAAAAAGAAAATGGAAATAAAACAGAAAAATAGAAACTGAAAAAGAAAACAGAAACATAAAAGGAAAATAGAAACATAAAAATGGAAATAAAAAAGAAAATAAAAACAAAAAAAGAAAATGGAAACAAAAAAAGAAAATAAAAACAAAAAAAGAAAAAAAGAAAATAGAAACAAAAAAAGAAAATGGAAAAAAAAGAAAATAGAAACATAAAAATGGAAACAAAAAAAGAAAATAAAAACAAAACAAAAAAAGAAAATGGAAACAAAAAAAAAGAAAACAGAAACATAAAAATGGAAACAAAAAAAGAAAATAAATACAAAAAAGAAAATGGTAAGAAAAAAAGAAAATACAAACATAAAAAGAAAATAGAAACATGAAAATGGAAAGAAAAAAAGAAAATAAATACAAAAAAAGAAAATGGAAAGAAAAAAAGAAAATACAAACATAAAAAGAAAATAGAAACAAAAAAGGAAAATACAAACATAAAAAGAAAATAGAAACATAAGAATGGAAACAAAAAAAAATAAAAACAAAAAAAGAAAATAGAAACAAAAAAAGAAAATAAAAACAAAAAAAGAAAATAGAAACGAAAAAGTAAAATACAAACATAAAAAGAAATTAGAAACATAAAAATGGAAACAAAAACAGAAATGGAAACAAAAAAAAATACAAACATAAAAAGAAAATGGAAACCAAAAAAAAAAAGAAAATAGAAACATAAAAAGGAACAAAAAAAAAGGAAATAAAAACAAAAAAAGAAAATAGAAAAAAAAATGGAAACAAAAAAAAGAAAATAGAAACATGAAAATGGAAACAAAAATAGAAAATAAAAACAAAAAAAGAAAATGGAAACAAAAAAAGAAAATAGAAACATAAAAAGAAAATAGAAACATAAAAATGGAAACAAAAAAAGAAAATAAATACAAAAAAGAAAATGGAAACAAAAAAAGAAAATACAAACATAAAAAGAAAATAGAAACAAAATAGAAAATAGAAACATAAAAATGGAAAGAAAAAAAGAAAATAAATACAAAAAAAGAAAATGGAAACAAAAAAAAGAAAATACAAACATAAAAAGAAAATTTGTTGTTGTTGCTTTATTTGATTTAAATAACAACGTGTAGTACTAAATAGACTAAATTATTTGATACGGTTATAATTTTTTTATGATCTGCATATTTTGTTGTAATATTTATGGAAAAAGGGTAATTTATTGTAGCCCGTTTACTTAATAAATTAAATTAAATTAAAATAGAAACATAAAAGAATGGTATCATAAAACGAAAATAGAAACATGAAAAGCAAATAAAAAATTAAAAGTGAATGTAGAAACTTAAAAAGAAAATACACACACGCAAAAAATATTTTTCTGCAATAGATTTTTCTGTTAATTTTTTTATTCAAACGCAAGATTAACAAGAAAAATGAATAAATTCAAAAATATGCAGAAAAATAAAGTTTTGAATCTACTGTAGTAGATTTTCTTATTTATTTTTTTATTCAAACGCAAGATTAACGAGAAAAATTAATAAATTCAAAAATATGAATAAAAAAAACATTTTGAATCTACTTTAGTAAATTTTTGTATTCATTTTTTTATTCAAACTCAAGATTAACGAGAAAAATAAATTCAAAAATATGAATAAAAAAAAAAGTTTTCAATCTATATCAAATTTTTTCAACTAAAAAAGTTACACATTTCATTATACTACATGTAAAATTTGGTCAATTTTTTATGCTAACCTTTTTACATTGTTGCAGGTTAAGCAACAATGCCTTTTTGCCTATATATAAAAAAAGGATAATAAAAGAGGAAATAAAAGAGAAGATAGAAAAGTAAATAAAAAAAAATATACAACATTTTTAAAAAGTGACAAAATAAAATAATAAAATATAATCCAGAAAAAAACCCCAATAACTGACCAATTAACTATTTTGATAACTCTTAATAATTAAAAAAATTACGTAAGCTAGAAATTCAAAGTCAAATGGAAAAAATCTACAAAACACATTAAATAACAATTTTAGAATGTAAATCAGTATTTAATTAGTAATTAATTATAATCCTATTAGCTTCAATGCTATATTATGTTTTTATCGATTTTTGCTTTCCTAGGAAGATGCTTTATTAAATATGGTTTACATTGTTTTATAATCACAGATCTTAATCTGTCATTAATCTTAATCTGTTTTTTATAATTTACATTGTTTATTAGTTTCGGGATTTTTGTTTTGAATAAAATGGTACACCATAGATGTGCTGATTAAAAAAAACTCCAATCCTGATTGCTGAGTGGTAGCGTCGCCATTGGACGACGTAAACATTGAATTCACTCGAATTTCTAGTCGTGTTCTCTCATTGACAATCCGCATTTGCATACTAGCAGTGGCAAACTGACTAGCGTCCACCAGGCAATTCTCGCATCACAAGTAGATGCAAACTTCAACAACAATGTCCTTTATAAAATAACAAAAACATATTTAAAAATAAAACACTTCGGAAAAACTTCTTCCATACTAAACTACTTTTTGTGTTCTTCAGTTTTTCCTGTTGTTCGAGTATTTTGTTATTTAAACATTTTTACAATCGCACATTTTTGTTTTTATAAACTTTAGAGAAAATTTGGATATTTTTGTGCATAAATATTCTGGTATATTAATATTTAAATATTGGAATATTTAAACGTTTTGTTAATTAAACATTTTGTTATTTAAACAATCTAGAGTCTCGACAATTTTTAATTTAAACATTCTGGGGTTTGAACAATTGGATATTTAAACACTCTAGAGACGAAATAATTTTTTATTTAAACACACTTGAGTATAAACAATTTGTTATTTAAACACTCTAGAGTCTAAACAATTTGTTATTTAAACACTCTAGGGTCTAAACAAATTGTTATTTAAACACACTACAGTATAAACCAGTTTTTATTTACACACTCAGGTTTCAACAATTTGTTATTTAAACAATCTAGAGTTTCAACAATTTGTTATTTAAACAATCTAGAGTGTAAACCATTTTTTATTTAAATACTCTAGAATCTAAACAATTTGTTATTTAAACACTCTAGAGTCTAAACAATTTGTTATTTAAACACTCTAGGGTATAAACAAATTGTTCTTCAAATACACTAGAGTATAAACAATTTCTTATTTAAACAATATATTATTTAACAACTCTAGAGTTTAAACAATTTTTTATTCAAAGGCATTCGAGTATAAACAATTTGTTATTTAAACACTCTAGTTTAAACAATTTGTTATTTAAACATTGTAGTTTAAACAATTTGTTATTTAAACAATCTAGAGTCTAAACAATTTGTTATTGAAACACTCTAGAAATTTAACTATTTGTTATTTAAAAACTCTAGAATCTAAACAATTTGTTGTTCAAACACACTAGAGTATAAACAATTTGTTATTTAAACAATGTGTTATTTAACAACTCTAGAGTCTAAAAAATTTTTTATTCAAACGCATTAGAATATAAACAATTTGTTATTTAAACAATCTAGAATCTAAACAATTTGTTATTTAAACAATGTGTTATTTAACAACTCTAGAGTCTAAACAATGATTTATTCAAACGCATTAGAGTATAATCAATTTGTTAATTAAACACACTGGAGTATAAACAATTTGTTATTTAAACAATGTGTTATTTAACAACTCTAGAGTCTAAACAATTATTTATTCAAACGCATTAGAGTATAATCAATTTGTTAATTAAACACTATAGTTTAAGCAATTTGTTATTTAAACAATCTAGAGTCTAAACAATTTGTTATTTAAACACTCTAATTTAAACAATTTGTTATTTAAACACTGTAGTTTAAAAATTTTTTAACTTACGCAATCTAGAGTGTATTAATTTATTCTTTAAACACTCTAAACTCTAAATAATTTTTTATTTAAACACACTAGAGCATAAACAATTTGTTATTTAAACAATCTAAAGCCTAAATAATCTGTTATTTAAACTCTCTCTAAACAATTTTTTATTCAAACACACTAGAGTTTAAAAAATTGTTATTTAAACACAATGTGTTTACACATTGTCTATACAATTTATTATTTAAATAATCTAGAGTCTAAACAATTTTTTATTTATACAATCAAAAGTCTAAACAATTTGCTAGTTAAAGACTCCGGAGTCTAAACAATTTATTTTGTAAAAGATCTAGATTCTCAACAATTTTTTATTTAATCACTCTAGAATTTAAAAAATGTGTTATTTATTCACTCTAGTTTGAACAATTTGTTATTTAAATAACCCAAAGTCTAAGCAATTTGTTATTTAAAGAATTTACAATTTACAATTATACATTATTATTTACATTTTACAATTATATTATTTAAAAACTCTCATGCTTAGATATTTTGTTATTAAAACAACTTTTTATTTTATTTTTTTAATATTAACTTGTGATATTACTTTCTTATTTGTTTATTTAACCTAATGTTTAAACATATTATTTAAACGCTCCAGTGTTTGGTTGGTTGGCGTTTGCGCAGAAGTTTCTTGATGCCAAGTGAGTCATACTCTTAATGCAGAAAAGTTATCCCTTTTTAAGTTGGCAATGCTTACTGCCAAATTCTGCGCAGGCGCTAATCACGTAAAAAGCACATCTTTAACTGAACACTGATGTAACCACGCTCCTATTTTGTAAAAATGCTTTAAAAGTCGTTATATTTTCGAAAATTACTGTGGTAAATTTTTCTTTTGATATAATTGTACATATTATAATATAGATTTAATCAAGTTTACAAAGTTATAAATAGCAAAACAAGTAAATATTAATAGAACTACATTATTGACACCCAAGATCTATAATACACTTTTAATTTTTACGCGGAAAAGATAAAAACCGGAAAATACGGTTGGGAAAAACCAACCAATGGTATAATTAAATAGGACTCTTTGAGATAGATATCTGTGGCAATAAATTACAATTGTACAATGCAAAGTCGTAAAGATTAATTAAGTGTAAAGATTAATTTGGGGACACCTGTTTTCTTGTTCTTTTAAACCTCGACAAAACGAAACACAGCAAGTAATATTGCGGCAATGTTTCCATGAATCCTTATGCCCTATAAAATTTATTTCTAACCTAAAAGTTGTAGAAAAGCAAAGAAGAAGAAGAATAAGAAGAAGAAGAAAAAGAAAAAAAAAGTAGTAGAAAAAGCAAGGCAGCCTTTGATTTAGAAGAAAATCTTTTTTTTTTATTTTTCGAAATAGTTTTTTATTTTTTTCGGCAGTACCTACCAAACCCATATTATTCGCGTGTCTACCAAATTTCAGCATTTTAGGTCAAAAAGGTTACTTTTATATACATTTTCTTTAATACTCCCACTGAACAACTTTTTTGAAAATATATAAGTATGTACAGTAGACATTAATGATTAAATAATAATAAAATAATAATAAAATATAATAATAATAAAATAAAAAATAATAATAATAATAATGATTAAATAAAAAAAATAATTTTTTTTTCTGACAGACTAGTCATTCCTTACGTATTTTGCTTCACCAAATCCGAGGTCAGAATTCAAAAGTTATTTCGTGTTTTCCTTCTAGCCTCAAAAAACAAGAAATTTGAATTTAAATTGTTGTAAAATTTGTAAAAAGTATTTTTAAAATGTAAAACTAATACTAATATAATCTTTGAAGTGTTACCTTTAATTTAAGCCCAGAAAACTTGAAAAATATTCAGTGGTTCCCGAGATATGACAGTAAACGTCCGCGCTTGTAAATCGGCCGAGCGTTGCAAGCCATTAAGTTCTCAGTTTGGCCGATTTACATGCGCGGACGTTTAGAGTCATATCTCGGGAACCACTGAATATTTTTCAAGTTTTCTGGGCTCAAATTAAAGGTAACACTTCAAAGATTACATTAGTACCAGTTTTACATTTTTAAAATACTTTCTACAAATTCTACAACAATTTAAACTCAAATTTCTTGTTTTTTGAGACTAGAAGGAAAACGCGAAGTAACTTTTGAATTCTGACCTCTGATTCGGATTCAGCAAGCTGAAACGCATCTGTCGGACAAAAAATGATTTTATTTTCTAAGGCTAATGTAATAAATTTGTATTTTGTGGATTGTTTGGAGGACTGTATCAAAGGACAATTTCTATAATATAATAAAGGACGTTCATAATGCAAAATAGGACAAAGTAATGAAAAGAATGATGAGGACAGAAAAGAATTATGAGGACAGAAAAGAATGATGAGGACAAAAAAGAATCAATTTTGCTAAAATGTCAAAATATAATTTTATTGACTATGTAGCAAAATACCTATTTATTTAAATATTTGGCGTCACGCAATTACCAGACTAAGATCGTTTACATTAATATACAATATGTAAATGTGCCATATTGGATATGGGCAGTGTCTGTGGTAGTACGATATAATGAAATTGATCTCTTAATACAACTTTATGATATAAATATGTATATATAATATATATGTATATATTATTTTACATGTTAAGTAAATATTCTAGGCACTTAATGGTAAAATTATTAATTAAAAAATAGAATGAGAATCGAGTAGGAAAAATGGCAGCGGATTGGGAGGGAAAAGAGAAAGAGTTCGAGGTAAAGGAGAGGAAATTTCAACGGAAATAAACGGATTCGATGAGAGTACGTCGAGATTTATAAAACCAACATTTTATAAATTAGAAGATAAGAGGTAATAGAAAAAAAAAGAATTAGTCAAATTACTGGCATTGATTTCTCCATAACTCTCCTTCTCCTCGCCCTCCATGGCAATTATTTCTTAACTTTTTCAATTAATAGATTTCTTTTTTTAATTAATTAATTAATTAATTATAATAAATGTGTACAATCTCATGTATTTCTTATACACACTGCGCATCGACTAATTCTGTTTCGTAGATTTCCAGCCTTTATTGTTTCCTTCTGAGGCTTCTGGAATTGTTGATTGTCTTGGATTGTTGCCATCCAAAAACTGTACTCGTTGGTATAATAATGGCAGTGTCCTTTGGCACCGTTACATTCGATAAACGGAACTGCTCGGAAGTCCTCCAGACAGGATCCAGTACTAGATAAAGATTGTCCACCTCCTTGCGCCCCAGCCCCAGTATGCTGAAATTCAATCGATAATTATTATTTCTCTCAATTTCATTTCATTCAATTTTTATTTGGAACTTTTTTTAATTCACATTTTCTTTCACTTTTACATTCCCATCAATAATTTTAATGTACATTTTCTTTCATTTTTTGAATATACATTTTCTTTCATTTTTTGAATATTCATTTTCTTTCATTTTTTTAATATTCATTTTCTTTCATTTTTTGAATATTCATTTTCCTTCATTTTCTTTCATTTTTTTAATATACATTTTCTTTCATTTTTTTTAATATACATTTTCTTTCATTTTTTTAATATACATTTTCCTTCATTTTTTTAATATACATTTGCTTTCATTTTTTGTGCTTTTGTATAAATAAATAAAAATTGATAAAAGTGCTAGCCAATTTTTTCAAATTTTGTTTAAAACGATTTTAAATAACTTTATAATTTTTAATGCAGAATTATTACTATGCATTTTTTTGTGTAATTTGTTTTGTACAAAATTTTTATTCCTTGAAATGTGTGACGCTCTCCAAAGAAAGGGACCTTAGAGGAAAAAAATTATAGGTTATGTTTGATGATAGTTTTTACTTCATTAAAGCTTCTTTTGTAATTATTTGCAGTCGAAAACAGTTTTTCTAGATAGTATACACTCAAGATTCATAAAAAGTTTCCTTGGATTGTAAATAATTAAAAAAGGAGCTTTAATCTAGTGAAAAAAATAATCGAACATAACCTATGATCAAAAGCTTCTAAGGTACCTTTTTCGAAGCGCATGTTAATCTTAACACAATTTTATTTGACTAGTTTTCATTTATAAAATTTACTATTTTGCAAAATTTGTAATCGACATAACACTCGTTTATTTTTTATTCTCCACTTAAAAGAATATTTTTAGGCAGAATTATTGCTTTGCAATTTTTTTATTTTGATCACCATTAATATCACCAAACTCTATAGAGCAGCATCATTTTCATTTAAAACAATCTTTATATAAAATAACGTTTATTAAAAAAATTCATTTAAAACAAATTTTTTAATGAAATAACGCTCATTAAAATAAATTTTATTTAAAACAATTTTTATATAAACTAACGTTACCGTCGACCGGGGCTATTATACCCACCCAGGGGCTATTCTTCCCACGGCTACTTTTTAATAAATAAAATTTTTATATTGAAGTGTTAAAAGTTCTCGCTTGGTGTAAATATAGTTTGATATCTTGTGAATAAATGCCAATAAATGTTTTTATTAAATTCTTTGTCAGAAAACAGAAAAAAATTCATACAGTTGGAAAATTGTTGTCGTCAGTTAATCAAATTAGTCAAAATCATCTTGGATCTCCTTAACTGTTATAGTGGCTAACAAATTTTGCTGGGAACAATAGTTCCAAGCACGGGGCTAATATACCCAAAACTTTAAAATTTTATTACTTCGAAAATAATTTTTTTTTCTTATCTAACTTATAGAAAATCTTCAGAAGAATGTTCACAACGTAATTCCATAGTAATTTTTATTTTTTTTTTTATAAATCTGAATTTTAGTGAAGAATTATTTTTTCATTAATTCATTCATTAATAAGAAAGTAGCATTTTTCTGAGAACAATAGCCCCGGTTGACGGTAATTAAAATAAATTTTATTTGTCCAAAATTTGCTTTACTATAATTTTTGTTTATCAAATTTGCAATCATTTTTCATTTAACTTAATTTCCTGTTAACTCAATTTTCAATTGAACTTCGCAAATGGTGCGTGAGACAATAAACAATAAATTACAAATTTTCTTTAATTATTCGTTATTGACTTATTAATATGTATTTAAAAAATGAACTTCAGTTTTCCTGAAATCAAATACTCTATTACTGGCTCATTAAAATTCAATCAATATTCCTTCTTCTGCTCTTTCTCTTTCTATTCTCTTCTTTTCTCTATTGATCCTCCTTGCGTTTAATCTTTAATACAAATTGGCTGAATTCCTTATTTAAAATCCATTTACCAACATATGTAAATTTACCTCTCTATTTTTGAAATTCACGACAGAAATTTCGAAAAATAGGAAAGTTTTGAAAATTCAAATTGAAGACTAGTATTTTAAAAACTTTTTTTTAGAGAAGAATTTTTCCATTAATATTTCATGACTCAGAGTAGACTTATTAATTACAATTTGCAGCAATTAACGTACTTAAAACATTAAGTGTTCAATCAATACTTTTTTTGTTCTTTTTTTTTGTAAAATTAAAAAAAAAATGGTAAAGATTTTTAATTTTCTATCGAAATAAAGATAAAGTCAATAAAGAGTTAAAAAAAGCTTACCATTATAAAACTGTATCCAATCCAAAGATTGGACCAGCCATGTGGACATTCTGGAATGGCAGTTGACTGACTGTGAACTGCTATGACACTTGCTGGCACTTCACATACAACACATCTATAAAAATAAAAAATTTCGTTTTCAATAAAGTGGCAAAAAATTATTTCTTTCATAGTTTTTGTAAAAAAAAATTTTTGTTAATACAAACTTGTTAAAATAAATTTTTTGTTAATACTTGTTATTAAAATAAATTTTTTGCTAATACAAATTTATTATTAAAATAAATTTTGGGTATCCTAAATTTTTTGCTAATACAAATTTGTTATTAAAATTAATTTTTTAATACTTTATTTTTGTTAATATAATTTTTTTATTAAAATTTGCAATTCAATTTTAATAACAAAAAGAAAAAATACCCTACTCCCCAAATTAGTATTTTATTTTTAATTCAATAAAAATTAATTTTCAAATTTAAGATAATCTTGTACAAAAATGAGCATCATTATAAATCACAATTGCACAATTTCTTTTTTCAAAAACATTGCAAAATGTAATTTACATCAATTTAAATGATTACCAACTTTAATTTATGTTTATTGAAAAATAAAAAATGTTTCGTACAGGGTACTTGAAAATTAAAACAGAAAATAATCATTACATGAAAAATGATTGAATTTTTTGCAAAAAGGAGAAGAATTACTAATTTAAAAAAGTCCCTAGTATTTCTATGAATATATAAAAGAAAAATAGGAGATTTGTGAACCACAGAAACTAGTATTTTAAAGTAAAAAATACTATTCTTCATTTCGCACAAAACTTTGTAGTTCAGATTACCACAGAGTGCTTACGATTGTAGTTCTGGCTACCTTCTACTTTGTAAACTTGATTCCACGCGTAGTTAAATCTACCAAAGCTGCAAATCACCACAACTTGTGGTAATTTTTACTAAATTGTGGTAAATTCTACTATTTTTCTGTGGTTGGTGAAACAGCATTTTTTATTTGAAAATAATTACTTAATTAATTACTCATAATTACAAATTAAATTTTTTTATCCATGCACTTTTACTCAACTGATTTTACAATTGGAGTTTCTAGTTTCTTTAATTACTTATTAAATTTCATATTTTTTAGTTTATTTAACTATTTAATAAATTTCATATTTTCTAGATAATGTAACTATTTATTATTTTTTTTTATTTTCTAGTTTATTTTACTACTTATTAAATTTCTCGTTTATTTTACTACTTATTAAATTTCAAGTTTATTTTACTACTTATTAAATTTCTAGTTTCTTTTATTACTTATCAAATTTTCTATTCTCTACTTTATTCCATTACTTTAATTTTGCATTCATCAGTTTGTCAGTAATTCAATTTTTCGTACTTTGCCTAATTGATCCAACTTTAAAGAACAGGATTTTAATCGTATTTTGTTATTAAATTGCAAGAGACTTGGGATAATTAGCGAATATTCATTAATCGTTGAATGATGCAGCATTTCTGTCATTTTTCGTAAAATAGTTGACAATCAGGTCTCGAAAACAAGAATGTTGTTTACGTACCTGGAAATATATTCCTCAATGCCTGACTCCTCAACGGGCATCATTGGTATCGGACTATTGGTGGAGAGCCAATAAGAACGATCATTTCGACTTGCATAGTGACAGACGTCATTGACGTCGCAGAACAAGAACGGCATCGTCGAGAACTTTCTCACACACGAGCCAGCATAACCTGTTCCAAAGAAATTTATAGGACAAGTCAGTTTATAGGAACCAAAGACAGTGTCTCTTCGCCAAACACTAACACTACAACAGTTTAAATATCTCTAATAGAATCCTTTTAAAAATGGATCCTCAATATTCATCTGGTCATGATAAAGAAAAAAAAATAAACGAAAAAAAACAAATGGAAACAATAAGGAATAAAAACAATAGCGGATAAAAACAATAGCGAATAAATACAATTGCGAATTAAAATAATTGCGAATAAAAACAATTGCGAATAAAAACAATAGCGATAAAAACAATTGCGAATAAAAACAATTGCGAATAAAAACAATTGCGAATAAAAACAATCACGAAGAAAAACAATTGCGAATACAAACAATAACAAATAAAAACAATAAAGCATAAAAACAATAAAAAACTAGTGGGAAATTATGTTCATTTATGAACATTTTGCTTCCTCATAGAGTTAATTATCTATTTTTTATTATCTTGCATATTTTGTATAGTTCAATCGAACTGCTTTTTAATGTAGAACATTTTTTCCAAAAGAACAGCCTCTCAAAAATAACAATTTTCAAAGTTACATAAAAAAATTCAGCTTCAAATGTCAAAAATTTGAAACAATTGTCATTTACTCTATCAATTTTTGATACAACATACACATTTTGCAAAAATTTATATTGATCGAGAAAAGTGTAGTGTTTCTCATAAGCATTGAATTTTAGCTATTCTAATACTGAATGGAATAAAAAAAAGAAAATCCAAAAAAAGTTTCAGGAACCTTGTCAAATTTGAAAAAACGCGAAACACGAATTTTCTTTTAAAAATTTGCATTTTTACATCGACACAATTTTTTAAATTGCCAATTGATCCAGGCGAGTGTCAAAAACGTTATAATACTCAAATTGGGGTGCTTTTTTCTGGGGAATCCAATGGAAAAAGAAAAATTCAAAAAAAGTTTCCGGAACACTGTCAAATTTGCAA
>WNHD01004662.1:0-10983 GCA_011057455.1 Ganaspis sp. Gsp50 | reverse complement strand
TCCTCGCTTGTTTACAGTACTCGGCTACGCCTCGTACCGCAAACTTCAAGCTCGGCCGAGAATCACCCGCTTTACCTCCTCGGTGCATAATGTACTATTGTACATCCTGAAACATGAACACAGTTGCAATGTAGTGTTTTACCACCGATATGTGGATGACACTATTCTTTGTGTGCATAAAAACTTTGTTGATATAGTGGTAGAAGTTTTTAACTCATATCACCATAAACTTCAATTTACCCATGAGTTAAAAATAGATGAAAAAATAAACTTTCTGGACTTAACTATAATTAGAAAAAATAACCGACGAATTGCAGACTGGTTCCAGAAATCAACATCTTCTGGTAGACTTTTATACTTTTTATCCAATCATCCTATCAATCAAAAACGTAATATTATTTTCAATCTTGTTGATAGAGCAATTTCTCTCTCTCACAAGAGTTTTTATAAAGAAAATATTGATTTGATAAAAAAATTACTTTTTAATAACAGTTATCCGAAACGTTTTGTCAACGACTGTATTTCTGAGCGCCTTAATTGTATAAAGAATAGAAAGAAAAATTATAACGTGGAATTAGTTAATTTTAAAAAACTTTGTACGCTAAACAACCAAAAATGGTAATTCCATTTAAAAACAAACAACTTTTCTTCAAATGTCAACATAAATTGAAAAATGATAATATTTGTACTATTTCTAAAGTTCAAAAACCACTTACAAAAATTATAAAATTAGGAAAAGATTCTGTTGATGAGTGAAATAAATGTGGCGTTGTTTATAAAATTAACTGTAAAAACGGTAATGCGGTCTATTATGGTGAGACGAAGAGAGCTCTTAAAAAAAGAATCTCAGAACACGAAAGGAACATGAAACCAAACTTTGTTATTACGGCGGATTGCAATCAAAACAATCATCTTTTACATTTTCAAAATACAAAAATTGTCGACGTAGAACATGATTGGAAAAACGTCTTCTTTCCGAAATGATGTTTATTTCACATGACCAAAATAGTATTAATAAAAAAGAGGACATAGATAATCTAAATCAAACTTATTAACACCTCTTAAATGGAAATTTTTCAATTTCTTAATTACCGCTCTTATCGTTCTGAACTAATTCCCCACCCGTTTGTTTTGACCGGTGAAGGTCTTCCATGTATTTATTTGTTTCTTTATTGTAAATTTCGTTTCTCTTAATTTCGAAGAAATTTGTTTGTCTTTGCCTTTCGACATGGCAAAAGCATTTAGACCAGCTTACCATTTGGTGATGCTTTTTTAATTTTTGACGAGTTCCGTTTCGAGGTAAATTTTCTACTGTTTCTGTTTGTTCGTGTTAAAAAATTACTTGTATATATATTTTAAAAAATTTTTTGTATATTGTTTTCCAGCCTGATGAGGTCAACGATATGTTGACGAAACGTAGCTTGAATAAAGTCGGACTTTTATATTAATGTGCTTAAGTGTTTTTTTTTTTTTTATTTTATAAAAATAACAACTACCTACACAAATTTTGCTCTTAACGGATCAATAATTTCATTTTTAATATATTAACAATGGAGAACAATCAACTTTTACATTCTCAATTTAAAGTTTCGTTAATAAAACTGATTCACAAAATATATGAAGGTCAAGTGCGCAACGTTAATAGGAAAAATGTTTCACAATCAAATGATTTATTATTTTTTGTTCTTAATTTATTTACTTGAAACTAAATTGAAAATTTGAGTTCATTGATTACTAATATTTGGTGCAACATTTAAATATCAAGAGACTTGTTATAAAAATGAATAAAACAAAAATGTTTAATTAACAACTAATTGTCTTATCAATTAATATTATATGTGACGCGATTTGAAAAAAGGGACCTTACAAGCATAACCTAATTTGAAATTCTTGTAAGGTCCCTTTCTTCAGATCGTGTCAGATAAATTATTTAAAGGAATTAAATACTGTCGAGAGTTTCGGTCTCGTTTAACTTAGTATCAGTATCGCCTTGTTTTATTCAAAATGAGTCTTGTCTTGGTCTCGTATCGAAAAACAGAGACTATACGAGACGAGACCAGTCTCGGTCTCGTGGGCAGCACTAATTATAAACAATTTATTTAAACATTTTACTAATATGTAACAACGTTTTATGTTGTTCTAACACTTTTATAGGGTGTTTAAATATTGTTAAAGATTATTTTACTAACTAATTTTAATTGAAAAATAAATGTAGTTTTTAATTTATTCTTATAATAATAATGTATTATTTGCAACTAAAAGTGATCTTCAAACATTTTTTACATTATAATATATGAAGAAATTAATTAATACACTCAGAAAATTTACTCGGTATATTTTACTGAAAATGCTCAGTAAAAGTTGGACAGGATGGTATTTCAGTAAACTCTATTTAACCGATTTATGAGAGAGTCTGACGAGCAAGTTGAGTCGATTTTAATGCGCTGGGAAGGAAAACACCAAAATATTTTGTAATAAAATTTTTGTTGCCGACCGACAACACATTTATACACCCTAAATTCTTGAAGTGACTCAAATTACACTCTTTCTTTTCCTACCTAAAATTTAACTCATAAATTAAAATCCACGAGCTGATGGAGATTCAAACCCCCGACCCTACGGTAAAGCATGCTAAAGCAATAACCGCTTGAGCTACGAAACCTTATGTGAATATTCTGCGATCTGTCTATTTAAGTTACAAGAATGCTTGAAACTTGGCGGGGATATCCCGGCTGTAGTTCCACACGCAAGCACGGTAGATTCTACTCAGCCGCTGGATATAACGCTTCTGAAATTTCGTAGTATTGTATTCTTCCTCACTTACTCTTCTGGCCTTGAAAATATACATGGCGCTTGGAATATTATTTACCTATACTAGTGGAGTTGTAGCTCATCAACAAATATTAAAGATTAGCGAAAAGCATTTTGGTCCAAATTTTACTTCAAATTGCGTCAAAATTTACCGAGTTCTTTTTCTCAGTGTAATCATTTTTTTTATTTGAAAAATTGAAATAAGTTTGACATCAAAAATTCTGGAAAAATAAAGAAAATGTTTTAACTATTCAGTTAAAACATTTTCTTTATTGTTAGTATCGAAGATTAGTCAATTTAACAATTTCTAAAAAAGGATTAAATTCTTTTGGTTCCCCCACTTTGACGGTTGAATTTACAAACTTGGTCATACGATGTGCGAAAAGCTGGTCTCTAGATCTTTAAAATGATCTAAAATACTTTGCATTTATACAAATCCAAAGTATTTTTATAACGTAATTTCGAACGTCCTGATTCGAGTACTTTCTGTCCTGCCGATAAGACCTTGGACGCTCTATCATTAACGAATACAGTTTGATTTTTTTATTTCAGTTGATTTTTTTGCAAATTACAATGAACACCGCGAAACAACTTTGTTTTGAGGCGCTTCCAGAGATTCTTTGTCACTCGCTTAATTTTCAATATTTTATACTGAAAATTTAGAAAAATATTGTGTATATGTTGCACTTTTACGTGAAAATTGATTACAGTATTTGACCCTATCTGTTCATAGCTAAACATTTTTTGTGTGACGCCGTGTAAATAATTTTCGTGCGTTATACGTCCAATGAATAAAAATAACAAAACAAAAGGAGCTTTTACGAGAGTCTATTTTTTCTGTTCATATCCTGTTTCTCTCAATTATATCAAAATTTTGGGTTGATCCGCAAATGGAATATCTGGCATTTACTACAATATTGTTTAATTTTTACATTTAAATATTTTATATAACATGTAAGACAATATTCAAGTAAAATGTATGGTACTGTGCAGGTAAATTTCTATTTATTATGACATGTGCAGAATAGAGTAATTGCTAAAAATGACATTTTCGAATTTTTATAATTCCGCCCCATCATTTGGTTACAAATGCAGAAAATAAGATGACTATTTTTGATTTTGATTTTAATTAATATTTCATGGTGCACGTGAGTCATTGATTTTTTACATGCACTTTGCATTGGAAAAAACACTTTTATGTATATTTGATTTGAAATCTTTGAAAATTAATATTTTCTTATAAAACCACTCTACTTCTTTTAAGGAATATAATGGATTAAGGAATTTCTGGATACGTTCACAATTAAAAACACTGTTTACTTCCAATTAACGTTTATTTTTTATATTTTGAGATCACACTTTCACATCGTATATCTAATTAAACGGAAACATAAGTATAACTCGAGATTTAAGAAAAGCCGGCTCTTTTTGAGTAGACCGAGAAAATGTGTGTATCACAAAAACAGTATGGCGTCGACCAGTCCAAAAACGAGGAGAAGCGCCGATAGTTCTCTACTGCGCCACACTGCTCTAGCAGCGTTCTAGGCGGTTAATTCAAAATTGTACTCTTAACACTCCCTTCATTCTTAGAGTTAAACTAAACTTTACATATTTTCAGGAAAACAATTAATTTAAATAATATTGGAGAACATTGGCGATAGATCAATTATAAGAACATATGGAATATTCGAAGACCGTAATATTTGGTCAGTTTTTAATTACTCTGCTTTCGTTGATTGTCTGAAGTCTTCTTATCTGTTAAACAAACAAATTCACAAAATTAAGAATAAGATCAATTTTATATATTTAAAATTTTACTTCTAAGATATTTGAATGCATCTAAAGCAAGAGGTTTAGTCATTATATCGGATATATTTTCTTTCGAAGGTATCCATGATACTACAACTTTGCCCGATTCAACACAAGATTTGATATAATCTCCATGAGTTTGAGACATATGCCTTTTTGTTCCTGTCATTTCTCTAAACATCAATTTTTCTTTTATTTCTTCTAATGAGTCATCAAAATTCTTTAGCCTATGACATCCCTCCTTCTGTGTGCAATCACAGGATGATTTATTGTCACACCAAATCTGCACCGGGAAGAAGGTTTTGCCTAAGATATCTCTAACAGCTTTATCTAATGAAATTATTTCTTAGCACACCTCACTCATGGATAAGTACTCAGCTTGGCATGTCGATAAGGTTACATAACTTTGTTTATGACTTCTCCATGCTACAGTATCGTTAAAAATCTTGATTATGTACCCTTCTGTAGATGTTGAATCTTCCCAGTCTCTAAAACTAGCATCACTCATAGCTTCTAAATTTTCAGATTCCCCTTTGTAAACTAATCCGATGCTTGAAGTGCCTCTAAGATATCTGAATACTCGTTTAACTTCTAACCAGTCATTTTCTGAGGGGTTTGTTTGTTTCCTAGATAGATAGTTCACCGCATAAGCTATGTCTGGTCGAGTTGATCCGGATAAATAAAGCAGATAACCTATAGCTTCTCTATAAGGACACTTTTGGAATTTTTGGGGTAACTTCTGTTCTGTATTATTAATTTTCATTTGATTTTCCCTATTTTTCACTTGTCTAGTTACCATAGGTGTGAATTGTGGTTTACAATCTTGCATTCCAAATTTCTTTAATATTCTTTCGATGTAATCTGTTTGATGAATCTTAATAATCTTTTATTCTCTAAATCTTTCAATAGTCATGCCTAAGAAACTTTTAGGTTCGCCGAGGTCTTTCATCTCAAATACTGTGCTCAAGTTTTTCTGAATTTCTACTATTTTGTTTAAGTCATTGCCCATTATCAGCATATCGTCTACATATAAAATCAATATAACTACCTTACCCTGTTTCCTCCATGTAAATAAGCATGGTTCATGCAAGTCATTTTCAAGTCCCATTTTCAGAACTTCCTCTGAGAAACGTTTGTTCCATCTTTTGGGACTAATTTTAAGACCGTAAATTGCTTTTTCCAATTTGCATACCTTCGTTGATTTTGTTATCTTATTGCATTCTATTCCATCTGGAATTTCTAAATATATTTCTTCATCTAACATTCCATTTAGAAACGCTGTTTTTACGTCCATCTGTCTTACTTCTAAGTTGAGTTTATTTGCAATTGCCAGAGCTGTTCTGATTACAGGCAATCTAGACACAGGCGCATACGTTTCTCTAAGTTCATAATTTGTTTTGTCTTTAAATCCTCTAATTACTAAGCGAGCTTTGTATTTTTCTGAACCATCTATCTCCTTCTTTTTCTTAAATATCCATCTAGAGTCTATAACGTTTATTTTTGTGCCATCATTCATAGTTTTAGGTTTATCTACTATCTTCCAGACTTTATTGTCTTCCATAGACTTGATTTCTTCTCTAATAGCCTTTTCCCATTCATGTTTTTCTGGTGAGTCCATTGCTTCTTTATATGAAGAAGGATCTTTGTTGATTGTGGCAAACAATGTAAATTTTATTTCATCCTCTTCCTTATTGGATGTAAATCTATTTTCTGTAGAGCATTCTCTAAATATGATGTTGTTAGTATCAACGTTTTTAGTGGTCAGATAAGCAAAGCTTGTATCCATTATTTTAGTTGTGTTTATTAATGTTTTGTGAGCAACAACATTGTCTTTGTTTTTAGAATCCAATTTTCTTTGTTTAGCTTCTATTTCTTCTAAGCTTTTATCTTCAGACTTTCTTTTCTTTGGTCTTCCTCTTTTTCTTGTTACTTCTTTGAACTCTTGTTTCTTCAAATCTTTGCCTTTAACATCTAATGCTGTTTTTCTTGTTCTACCTCTATTTTTCTGTTTAATTTCTGTAGTATTGTCATCTAATTTTTCATCTTCTGAAGTTGCTGTTCTTTTCTCTAATACTTTAAAATTTTAAAGTTCATTATCATAATTATTGTAGTTCACAAGCACATCTTTGTAGGTAACTTTTTCATTAAACTTTACGTGGCGAGATTCTAAAAATCTTCTTGTTCCAGGATGCCATAATAGATATCCTGTTTTAGTAAATCCAACCAGCACAGTTTTAATGGCTCTGTCTGAAAATTTTGTTTCAGGTTTAGGTAGTTTTGCATACGCGATACATCCAAAACGTCTAATTTTATCTAAATGATTTTTTGAGTTTGAAGTATATTTAGTAAGAAGTATTTCAAAGTTAATGGATGAGTGAGGAGTTCTGTTATAGATTTGTGTTGCAGCTTCTGCTGCTAGTTCCCACATTGTTGCTGGTAAACCTAAATCTAACATTAGGGCTCTAATTTTCTCTTGCAAGGTTTTATTGAATCTCTCTGCTATTCCGTTATGTTCAGGTGTATATGGTGGTGTGAATTCTCCTTCTATGCCTTCTTTTTGCATAACTTCTAAAAATGTCCCTCCAGTAAACTCTGTCCTTTGGTCTGACCTGATGTAGCATATTTTTTCATCTTTTCCTAATAAGTTTCTGGCTGACTTAATAAAGGTCTCTAAGTGTTTTCCTGATTCATCTTTCGATTTCATTGAATAGACTATCGCCATTCTCGAAAAATCATCTACAAAAACTGTGAGAAATCTTTTCCCCTGGATAGGTAATATTGGCCCCATTGTATCTGTGTTTATTACTTTTAACGGTCTTTCTACTCTTGTCCTTGTTTCTATAAATGGCAATTTTTCCATTTTTGATAAAATGCATATCTCGCACTCTAAACTCGAGTTGTCAAATTTTATTCCTTTTAATTTGTCATCTAATGTTTGCAACCGTTTTAGATATTTTAAGGAGGCATGACCCAATCTTGCGTGCCATATCATGGCTTCATTTGGTTTATCTCTGACTATGTCTGTAACCATATTAGGGTTAACTGTGCAAATATCTTTTAACTCTTCTAGTGAACTGTTATCATCTAAATTTAAGGTTTTTCCAGTAAACAGATTTGCGTCTAAATGATCTGCTTGTTTTGTCTCCTGTATTGTGACCTTCTGAAGATCCACCCTCCCAACGTCAGCATCGGTACCCTCCGACGAATACACCGATGCGTGAGGTTGTTTCACCTGGTCACCAGTTTTTACGAGATTAGCACAACATTCGTAGCTTCGATAATATAATTGATTTTTATCTTCGGTTTCATCTCTAACGTTTAAATTGATTAACCAGTTAGGTTTAACATATGAACCATCTAAAACTAAATTTCCAGAACGCTTATTGAACACCTGTAATACTCTATCGTCTAAATAAATTCCTAAACCTACATCTGCAAATCGTCTTAGTGATATAAGGTTTTCAGCTATATTATTAGCTGCTATAACATTAGTTAATTTTATTTTTTCGCCTTTTAAATTGTTTGATTCTAATATTAAATCCCCTTTACCGTCTATGACAATATCTGCTTCTTTATTTTTATTTGCACTTCTAATAAATTCCCCGTCTGCTTTTTGAAAGTTGCTTAAAATCAAACTTTTATTAACTATATGCTCTGTAGCCCCAGAGTCAGCAATAAATGTAATACTATTGTTTTGTATTAAATTTGAACAAGTTTCATTCATACCTTGCTGATTGGTTGATGTTCCCTGTTGCTTTTCCGCTTGAAAGGCCTTGTATGGATTGTTGTTTTTATTATTTGTGTTGTTACCTATAAATTGTGCGTTTTGTGTTTTGTTATTGTTATTGTTCTTAAATCTGTTATTTCGATTATTTTGTGCTCCCTCCGAATTGTTGAATCTATTGTTATTCACATTCTGATTTCCTGTTTTGCTAAAGTTGCTTCTAAAACTACCTCTATTATCAACATACCTTTTATTTGATTGAGTCCCTCTTCCTGCGGCATTCTGCGTTCCTGCTCTAGCATGATAACACTCATCACCCTTGTGTTGTGTTATTTTTGTACAATAGTAGCAGAAGCAAAGATCAAATTCTTTGAGTGGACACGCATTTGATGTATGGCCTGCTTTATCACATCTAAAACACCTCGCATTTGGTCCTGACTGCCAAGAAGGAGCGGTGGATGCTCTGTTTGCTCTAGGTTCTTCTTCTGTTGCTTCTAATGTTTCTGTTTTCTGCGTCGGTTTTCTTTTCTGCTTCTAACTGTGAAAGAAAGGATTTTATTTCATCTAATGTCATTTCTCTTGAATCAGTCTGTCTACGGATTAGGTCTGCTGAACGTAGTTCTGGTACCGCACCCGAGACTGCCTGATAGAAAGCAGATCTTTTTTTCTTGATCAGATAGGGGCACTGCTCAATCGCAATTTTCATATTCTCTAATAATGTTATCAAATCTTTCATTAAATTGGAAAACTGTTTCTTTTAATTTAATTTTGAGTTGATACAGCTGTGCCCTAACTAACGAGTGTGTTACATTAGATTCATTTCTTTTAATATCTTTTATCTTTTCTAAAATTGATGTGGGATCTTTAATTTCTAAAATTCTTTTGTGATAACTTTCGTCTAAGTGATTGATAATGATATCTCTAACCAAACCTTTTCTTCTAATTTGTATTTCGGGACTATAATTTGTTTGGTTTTCTGAATTGTTTTCTATAACATCAGTTGAGTGAAGCTCAGATTTTAAATGATCTAACAATAAGTGTAGATTGGTTTTTTGCGTTAATTTATAGTCTCTTTTAAAGTTTAATTTAACAAGATTTTTATCTGCATCTAACCTATTTTTTAATAATCTAATGTCTTCAATGATTATATCTCTATTCTCTAAATTACTTTGAGCATTTGTTAAATCGTTTTGATCTGTATTTTTTGATCTTTTTGTTTGTATTTCGGAGGGAGTCGATTGTTCCTGATGTGATCTTTTGTTTACCTCTAGACGTCTAAGTTTGATCCTTTCCGTTTCTGCCATGGATGCTGCTGTTTCTCTTATACTTTGAAGTATTCCTTTTGTAGCATCTAACGTGTTGTAGATAGTCTGTGACATTTTCTCCAGACTTTTAGCTGTTTCAAACTGAAATCGAGATATCTCTGTCACTTCATGACTATGCTGTAAACTTCGATGTTCTGTAGAAGTTATTCGATTATTTTGAATGGTTTGGCCGTCATTTGAATTTCCCTCTCCTTCGGTTGAAGTTTCAGATGGTCTGATGCTCATCGGTATTGTTCTTTGGTCGCTAGGATCAACTTCCATCTCATTTTCAAGTTGATTAATTTGTTCGTCTAATGATGGTGATGGGCTGGCCATGTCTGTCTAAATTTCAAATTTTAAATTAAAATTAAAATTTGGATAAATTTAATTGTTTTTAATAAAAGGAGATCGGGAAATAAGCATAGTGTGTTGGTACTGACACGCACACTCCTTAGTCCATCGAATTTTTCACACACCGTGCGAAAAAATCTTGCTGTATGAGGCGGATCGTGCATGCGTGCCAATCGCAACACCACGCTTATTGGTTGTTTTTAATTAATTGATTTATTAAGTTAAAGATTTATGCACGACATATCTAAATTAATTTTTTTTTCTTATTATATATATATATATATACAATTCTAATTTGATGTTTGTATCTTCCAAAAAAACAAGTTTCTAAAGATGTACAAAATTTGATTAAAATCAACAATCTAATTGCATTTAATCATGAAGTTGACGGCTTCCGAATTTTAGGAAAATAAATATGCATTGCATAAAATTTTCTTTAGAATTTGGTTAAAAAAAAAATTCATTTAAATTTTGAAGTAATATTATTCTACTACTCAAATATTTTCAAGTTTGAAAATCAAGTTTATAACCATAATCTCTGATAAGCATTGTATTTTAATAGTTCTTCGAACTCGCATACTAATTGTTTTGAGTTGGACAAATCTAACTGACTCAATGAGTTCTTGGAACACAGTTTTAGATTTGTTTTTCAAGGTCATTGAAACTCTCCATTGCACTATCTATTTTCACAATCAGACACCATCCAAACTACCAAACTTTAAACAAATACAACTCTTCCTCTCTTTTCTTTTTTTCTTTTTTTTATATATATAGACATTTTAATCCATGTTTGTAAAAGTCCAAAAATCACACCTGTTATTGTTAAAATTACTTGCGGAAGCATGCTTTTATTTTTACCAACGTTGGATTTAGCATTATGCTATTTATTGTAACGCCCTAATTTCAGAGCGTTACAAAATTATCATTATTTCATTAAAATTCGCGAATCAATTAATAAATAAACATCCAATTGAGAGTCAACAT
>WNHD01004661.1:0-10983 GCA_011057455.1 Ganaspis sp. Gsp50 | reverse complement strand
TTTTCATTGTTTTTGACATTTCAAATTGAAATTATTTAATATAACTATTAAAATTGTCATTTTTTAAAGGCAGTTCCTCTAGGAAAAATATTTTATTGTGAAAAACAAATTGATTCGTATTATTATAGATCGCATTAATATAAAGATAATATGGAACAAAAATTTGTAAAAAGATTTCATTGTTCCATTACTTTTGATATTTAAAACTTTTTCTCTATGAGGAAGCCAAAATGTTCATGAAATGAATATAATTTTCCACTTGTTTTATTCTATTTTACAGAATAAACGGGTCATGCCCTTTAACTACAACTAAAAAGTTACAAAAAGAATTTTTTTCTTCTTTCTATTTTTTCTACCATCTCTATCTTTTTTACTTTCCTTATTTGTTCTTAATATTTTTTCTACCATCTCTATTTTTTCTACTTTCTGTTTTCTCTTTCTTTACTATTTTTTCTACCTTCTTTTTTATCTTTTTCTTTTTTACTTTTTCTATCTTCTCTCTTTTTTCTAGAATCTCTTTTGTTCTCTTTCTCTATTTTTTCTCTCTTTCTCTATTTTTTCTCTCTTTCTCTATTGTTTTCTCTCTTTTTTCTACCTTCTCTCTCTTTTATACCCTCCATCTTTTTTTCTACCATCTCTTTTTTTACCTTCTTCATTTTTTCATTTCTTCTTTTCCTATTTGTTATTTTCTCTTATTCTTGTTCTTTTTAAACTACATCTGTTTTCTACTGATTCTATTCTTGTTTTTTTTTTTATAAAAAAGTCACCGTTCCTTTTTTTGTCGTTTGGGGTGACAACTTTGTGGCAATGGGTGGAAAAGGGGGGAGAAGGGGGGGGGGGTAAAAATCTGGAAAAAGGTGTCACATAATTTATGAATTTTTTAATAAAATCCACTTTAATTTATTTTTTGGTTCAAAATGAAATGAGCCCAATCCGGATTTTATTTATTGATTTAAATTTGTAACAGGTTGCCCCTCGGGCGGGTACTCCTCTTTCTCCGACGTCGAAGAATCACACGGTGCATCAGAGTCCAAATGGAACTCCAATTAGCAACCCAACTAGTCCTATGGCGGATAAGAACAAAATCAAAAATGGAATGGCAAATATTGGAGACATTGAGATTACAAATGGTGATACGTGGAGTGGAAATGACGAAGCTCCATCTCCAGTTCAGCCTCCGTCCTCTGCTAGTTCAGGTTTTAGTGATGATGACAGTCTTCATGGTGACTTGGGTCTCCAGGCAGTCAGCATGGAGCAACTCGTCGAATCGATACATACAAGAGGTCGTGCTGGACTCGTAGCAGAATATGTAGAAATTAGGCAAAGACCGCCAGAGGGTACCTTTAACAATGCTAAGTACGTTTGCTTTTCTTCTTGCCAACATTCATAGTCACCTACTTAAATCGTCCCACAAACTTTATTTTTATTTTTTTTGCAATTCCACAAGATTCTATTCACTTATTTAGATTTATTCACTTATTTAAATCACCCATATAATTTAATTCCGTTCAATCAATCAGCAGAAATTTTTTCTTTAAAATCTGCAATAAAAAAAAGAGTAAGAAAACTTTCGATTTTTTTGTTCTCATTTTGACATTGTTTAGAATGTAGGAATGCAATTTTGTAATAATGCTGATAAATTATCTTAATTCTGCGTGAAATTAACTTTCAAATGAGACCAGGAATGTAAAAAAATCTTTAGTTTTACGAGAGCTATTTCATTTTTGAGAATACCTTGCGATTTTCACTATTTTTGCAATAACTGTTCTGAAAATTATCGAAAAAAGTTCAACCTAGGCTTATTTTGTTCAGAATTTGGATGGTTTTAGGGAAAATGAAGGGCAACGTTTTCAGTTACAAATTGCAAATAGAAAATGAATTATTTCAAAGTGATTGAAATTTGTATTCGTAAGAGTCATTTGATTTTTAAGACCTTTGCATTTGCAATATTTTTGCAATAACTTTTCTAAAAACTATCGAAAAAAGTTCATCCTCGGCTTATTTTATTCAGAATTGGAAGAGCTTCAAAGCCACTAAAGTGCAACATTTTTGTTTTTAAATTGCAAACAAAAAACGAATTAATTTGAAGTAATTAAAATAGGTGTATTCACATTCGTGGTTTATAATTAATAAATATAAATAAAAGGGTTGAACAAAAATAAGATGGATTAGTCTTATTTTTAAAACTGTAAAATCTCATTTTCAAGAATGTAAATTTGAGCTCGAAATTGACTAATAATTAATAGAGATCAATGTTCTTGTTTTCAGGATAAGATCGAATCAATCAAAGAATAGGTACACGGACGTGTTATGCTACGATCACAGCAGAGTTTGCCTTTCAATAATAGATGGTGATCCCACGTCAGACTATATTAATGCAAATTTTGTTGACGGTTATAAGCAAAGAAATGCATTCATTAGTACTCAGGGTCCACTTCCAAAAACCTGCGGAGACTTCTGGAGAATGATCTGGGAGCAACAAACGCTCGTCATCGTCATGACGACCAGGTTTGTTTCAACTTCATCCAAATCCCCAGAAAAATAAAATTCAAGATGTGATGTCATTCTATAAAAATTCAAATTATTCTTCTAACTTTTCAAACTGCAAAAAAATATAGACTTTGTAGAAAAAAATAAAAATTGCTTTTCTTCGTTTTATGAAGTGTAGACAAAAATTGTAGACTCCAGAGTAAATATTTTTTAAAATAAATTCATTGGCAGAAGAAAATAACTACAGAAAGATGTAAATGAAGGGAACAATAAATAAACAGAAAAAATGAATAAGCACAGATAATAAATATAATCCCAAAGAATAAATAAGCAAGAATAATAAATAAGCAAGAATAATAAATAAGCAAGAATAATAAATAAGCAAGAATAATAAATAAGCATAAATAATAAATAATGATAAATAATAAATAAGCAGAAATAATAATTATACAGAAATAATAAATTAAATTTATTTATAAATATTGATTTTTATAATTTGAATGTAAGGACATTTATGTCCATTAACCGGTTTAAAATAAATAAATATTGTTTTAAATAAATAATAAAATAAATAAATATTGTTTTAAACAAATAATAAAATAAATATTGTTTTTAAAAACACAGGGTGGTCGAGCGAGGACGTACAAAATGTGCACAATATTGGGGTCCGGAACCTGGAGATGAAGTGTCAGCAGGTGGTTTTACGATAACCACCTTGGAGGTAGACACGAATCCGGATTACACAATATCGAAACTCCTACTCGCCAATAACAAGGTTTTTATTCTATTTTTATAACCACGTTTCAAAGGCAACAATTAGAAGCATCGAGGCGTAAAAAACAATATTTTTTTACAATTTTAAAATACAAACAGTATTCTGCAGTTGTCAATGCGATTGAATTCTAAAATTGTAAAAAAAAACATTGTTTCGTTCCGAACTATTGTACTGAAAGAAACATGTTAAATTTAAAATTTTAAATAATTTTTTTTTAAGTCCTGAATTCAAGTTTTTATTTTTCAGACTGAAGAAACAAGAGAAGTTTGTCACATGTTGTACACTGCTTGGCCAGATTACGGAGTACCTCAATCAGCAAGGGCTTTATTGCAGTTTCTCTCGTTAGTACGACAACAACAAAATTCACTTTTAGCTAGCAGAGGCGATACCTGGGCTGGACACCCTCGGGGACCCCCTATTGTTGTACATTGTAGCGCCGGTATTGGCAGGACAGGTACTGATTCAGTATCTTGATTTTTATTTAATCATTAAAGGCATTTCCCAACTTCTTAGAAATTAAGAACATTTTTTGTTTTGAGCGCGCTCTATATTGCGACCAGTTTTATTGTTTGTTTTTTTCTTGTTTTCTGTTTCTTGGTTCTTGTTTTTTGTTTCTTTTTTTTTGTTTCTTGTTTTTTGTTTCTTTTCTTTGTTTCTTGTTTTTTGTTTTTTGTTACTTATTTAATATTATTTATCTATTATTTCTTGTTTTTTGTTTCTTGTTTTTTGTTACTTGTTTAATATTACTTGTCTATTATTTCTTGTATATTATTTCTTGTTTATAATTTCTTGTATATCGTCACTTGTTTATTAATACAATTATCATTATCATTAAAAAATAACCGGTCAAACCTTTTTTTTAATTTAAAAAACCTTGTATATTTTTTATAACAGCGTAAGATAAAAATTTATTTTTCTACGCACTAGTGCGTTGAAAGTAGTACTGGCGCAATAGAGAACGTAAAAAATACTTCTAGCGCTCTACAGAGCGTAAAGAGTACTTTTAGCGAACTAAAGTACTTTTAGCGCTCTGTAAAACGTGAAAAGTACTTTAAGCGCACTCCAGAGCGTATTTTTATCACACTAGAGAGCATAAAGAATAATTTGAGCGCACTAAAGAGCGTAAAAAATACTTTTAGTGAATTAGAGGGTGTAGAAAGTACTTTTAGGTCACGAAAGAGTGTAAATAGTACTTTTTAGCGCACTAGAGAGTGTAGATAAAACTTTTAGCGCACTACAGAGCGAAAAAAAATTATTTTTCAATTGTTTTACTTTTTTTCACTCAAATACGAATTCTGAGTTTTAAGATACTAATTCTTGTTCATGTAAAATTTTGAAAACTGCGTTTCTTAAAATTATATTTAAAAAATGAAACCGAAAGTTCTAAAAATCAGAAAAATAGTTTGAAATTATAAAAGAATGGTACATAAATAAATGATTATTTTCAGGGACATTTTGTACTTTGGATATTTGCATATCTCGACTGGAAGACACTAATAGTGTAGATATCCGAGGGACAGTTGAAAGAATTCGAACCCAAAGGGCTTACAGTATTCAAATGCCAGATCAATATGTGTTTTGTCATCGTGCCCTGGCGGAATATGCTCTTTCCAGAGGGATGCTGAGTCCGCAGCATCTTGCCATGTTACCACCCACCATCGAAGAGGACTCCGACTAGGTTAATTTTACTAGAAACACATTTTAGATTGATATACTTACCAATAGGTATATTCTTGCATTTCCCTTCCATTGTCAGGTTTAAACCAAATCATCAAATATTCTTTAACTTTTTGCTATCATCATCGCCATCATTCTCGATATTTCTCATCTTCTCCTAAGTCGGCCTGTTAGCTAGGAAAACAAACAAAAAATTCCCGTCAAGCACAAAAATCTCTGAAATTATAGCGGAGAAACGAGAAATTTCAAATATGCAATTCAATCAAAATGATTTGTAAAATGTTTCTGACAAGTATCTTTAATCCATTGCGCAGTCCAACTGACAAATTCTTTTTCTACGAATAATTTGTAAAATTATATTTAATATATTTATATAACTAGAGGATAAATTAAATTATTTCTTGCTTTTAAGGGTTTGCCTGCTTTTAATGGAATTTTTCCACTTGCTGAGACATTTTACCAAAAGACTATTTTGGAGAAAAAAAACACAGTTTTACTGAGCTTGACCCAAATTGACGAATTTAAAAGACTTACAACTTTAAGGAATTAAAGGCTAATTTAAGTAGCGTTTTCTTAAAAGACGATCAAGCGAGAATTTCTTTTTTATTGTAAGTAGGGATGCTTAAGGAAATGAACGAAACAAATTTCTTGGAAAAAAACGTTTGAACAACTTCAACAATTCGTTCCAACAATTGTAGCAAACTGTTCGAACAATTTAAAAATGATTCGTTTGAAAAATTGTTACAATTTGTTCGAACAGTTAAAAAGAAATGATTCGTTCAAAAAATTGTAACAAACGATCAACAATTTTGTTCA
This sequence comes from Ganaspis sp. Gsp50, assembly GCA_011057455.1. Lineage (NCBI taxonomy): Eukaryota > Metazoa > Arthropoda > Insecta > Hymenoptera > Figitidae > Ganaspis > Ganaspis sp. Gsp50. Next base: position 5,225 of record WNHD01004661.1, on the reverse strand, counting down.
AACAATTCAAAGAAAAAAACAATTCGTTTGAAAAATTGTAACAAACGAATCAAACAATTTGTTCGAACAATTTAAAGAACCAAATGATTCGTTTTAAGAATTGTATTCAAACGAATTAAGCAATTTGTTCGAAAAATTCAAAGAAAAATATGATTCGTTTGAAAAATTGTAACAAACGAATCAAACAATTTTTTGAACAATTCAAAAAAATAATTCGTTTGAAAATTTGCAACATACAATTTGTTCGAACAATTTAAGGAATTCGTTTTAAAAGTTGTATTCAAACGAATTAAACAATTTGTTCGAACAATTCAAAGAACCAAATGATTCGTTTGAAAATTTGTAACAAACGAATCATAAAATTTGTTCAAGCAATTTAAAGAACCAAATGAAAAGATTTGTTCTAAAAATTGAAACAACCAAATGAAACGATTTGTTGAAAAAAATGGAAACGAATCAATTTGTTTGGACAATTTAAAGAGGCGATTGATGATAAACCAGATAGGCATTTTTGGGTGACCAAAGATTACTTTCTATTCTGCCATAGAGATCAAAACTTGCCAATGATAAAATTGGTCCTAATGTTGCTACAGAAAAAGACTTTTGAATAAAGAGTCGTTTTTTAACGCCGTTCTTTGAGTTGAGATAGATGAAAAAATTCAGGACAATACTTGAAAGGAGTCCCCGGAAAATCACGCGATTTTTATTTTTGCCTAGATTTTTTTTCTAATCTATAGCTTCGATGTGCCTATTCAAATGTCTACCTAGAAAACAGTGTTCCTCTTGAATCCATTGGATGTTGACGTACAGGGAGAAAAGCACCAATGGTATCAATATACATATAATAAAAACAATAGTACTTTACCAGACTCAAAATTTCGCTTTAAGAGTTAAGTGTCTACGAGAATTAAATTGTCATTGTGTAATTTTTGAAAGACCCCCTACAATCTGTAAAATTTGTGAACTATAGCAGTCGAATTTCTACTCGATACGTGTTCATATGTTAATCTCCTCTCTCAGATGTGCTACAACCTGTGATTCAAAACGAACATCCAATTGTAACTTTGGAACTTTTACACGAAGTTTTTACTTGCAAAAGCTTTCTTGACTGATACCTTTAGAAGCCACACTGTAAATGTGATTATCGAGGCTGCAGATTATTATTTCTACTGCACTTTTATAAGACAGTTTATATACGCATTGTTTTTTTTTTCTTTTTTTCTTTTAAATTATATTTTGTTGAAATTAGTGAATTAAGGGAAAGAATTACAGTTTAACGAGGAATTATTTTGTTTTTAAACAATAAGTAGATTTTTAATATACTTTTGAAGATTTTATGTACTTTTAAAGATTTTATGTACTTTTAAAGATTTTATATATACTTTTGAAAAGGATAGATTTTTAGAAAATTGTGTTCTTTTTAGATATGGGTAGATTTTCAAAATTGTAGAGATTTTTGAAATTTTGAATTTTTTTTACTGTAAGTGCTCAAATTGGTGAGTAAAACTTTACATTCTTTTAAAGAAGAATTAATAGATTATAATTAGATTGAGTTCTTTAAACTTTACAAGAAATTGAGTAAGTATTGGAAACTATTCAATTGAAGCTTTTCTGAAAAATTAAGTATACTTGTATTTAATGCTTTTTATGAAATTTAAAAGGATTTGAAGAATACGAGTTCCTTCTAAATTGGATTTCTTTTAGATCTAGGTACTTTGAAGTAATGTAAGAGAGGTTTTGAAGAAAAATGGGATTTATGTTTCAATGCTAGATATTTTTAAAATAATAACAATATATTTTATTGAAGTACTAGTTATTTTTAAAACATGATGTATTTTAAAGAAATACTATTTTGAAGAAATAATAGTTACTATGAAGAAATACTATTTTGAAGAGATTCTAGTTATTTTATAGAAATAATAGTAATTAGAAGAAATGCCAACTAAAAAATACTAGTTATTTTGAAGAAATTCTAGTTATTTTAAAGAAATACTAATTGTTTTGAAGAAATGCTAGTTATTTTAAAGAAATACTAGTTATTTTGAAGAAATACTAGTCATTTTGAAGAAATACTAGTTATTTTAAAAAATAATAGTTATTTTGAAGAAATGCTATAGTTACTTTGAAAAAAACTTATATTTTATGGAAATACTAGTGATTTTAAAGAAATATAAATTGTTTTGTAGAAAAGCTTGTTATTTATATAAAATACTATGTATATTAAAGAAGTACTACTTACTTTGAAAAAACGATATATTTTGAAGATACACTAGTTATTTTGAAGAAAAAATTATTATTTTGAAGATATCGTTAATATTTCGAAAAAGAATATATATATATATATATATATATATATCTATTTTATTACTATATCTCTTTTGAAGACATGAAGTTTCGTCATAGAAATGCTAATCCTTTTGAATAAACGCTATAATTCTTTTAAAGAAGTAATACTTCTAAATATATAATATTTCTTTTGAAGAAATAGTTGTTTTTTCAAGAATTAGTCGTTTTTTTAAGAAATAATACTTCTTTTGAAAGAATAGTAGCTTTTTGTAAAACTATTACTTCTTTTTGAAGAAATAATACTTCCTTTGAAGAAATAATACTTCTTTTGAAGAAATAATACTTCCTTTGAAGAAATAATACTTCCTTTGAAGAAATAATACTTCTTTTGAAGAAATATTACTTCTTTTGAAAAAATAGTACTCTTTTGAATAGATAGTACTTTTTTGAAGAAATAGTAGTTTTTCTAAAGAAATACCAATTCTACCTTTTAAAGCATTATGAATCCTCCAAAGAAAAAATTAACATTTTCTATTACCTCAAAGTTCCTCTGAAGAAATCCAATTCCTTTTGAAGCGATTTGAATTCTTAAAAAATCTATTAATTGTTTAAGAGGTCCTCAAAAGGACACTCGAGTACTTTCCATTGAGTCTTAATACTTTAAAAACTTTAATATATATTTGTGAAATTTTAATCGTTCTTGAATTAATAAATCTTTAAATGTAAATTGCATCTTTTTTAAAACGAATTATGTCTGTTTTGTCTGCAGACTTCTTGAAGAAATCTTACAAAGCAAAATTAGTACTTTGCAAAGAGTAGAAAATTTAGAAACCAATGTAGATTTGTATTTGCGGGTAAAGATTTTGCATAAAACTAGAAATAAATTAAAAGCTTCATTACTGTTGAAAACTATTGACATGCGACTGTAAAACTCGAAATTGGCGTTTGTGTTCTTCCATTCGCACCAAGCGGTATCTGACTGGTTATAAAAGATCGAAATTGAGTCTGAAAAATATGTTAATTTTCATTTTTGAGTCTTGGGTGTATTGAAAGTAAAAAGGTGAAACAGAGAATAAGGAAATAGAGAATAAAGAAATAGAGATAAAAGAAAGAGACCTAAAAAAGCAAAAGTAAGAAAGAAATAAAAGAATAAAAATAGAAGAGAAAGATCTTAAGTCAAAATCAAAGAAAGAGGTAAAAATAGAAAAAAAAGAACTAAAAATAGAAGACAAAGAACTAAACATAAAAGAGAAAAAAATAAAAATAGAACAAGAACTAAAAAAAAGAAGAAAAAGAACTCAAAGGAAAAGAAAAAGAATAGTAAAAATAGAATTAAAAGTAAAAAAATAAAGGTAAAAAGACAAATATTGAAGGAAATAAAGTGCAGAGAAAAAGAAAAAACGAAGGCTCAAAATTGAAAATAATTTTTTTAACGATTCTGGTAGTGATGCGTCCACATGTTTTATACACAATTGAATCGAAGTGTTTGGATAAAAAGAAAAAAAATTGAATGGAAATTGTGTGTGAAATATGTAAAATCAAGCTCTCCGTCTCACGCGAAAAATTTTAGCGTATTGTTATAATAATACAAGTGTAATCATTGTCATAAATTTTAATTTATTTCCAGTGTGAAGACATAAATGTATGGTGTTGATAATATTGTTAATGTACAATGTCAGTGAGGAATGTCACTCATGGATTTTCATTAAAATGCAAATTTGCATTTTTATCTTTGTGATCGTAATATTTGTGTTGATATTCCTAAAGAGATATTTAAAGAAAGCAACTTGAGGGATAATTTTCAGCAAGAAGTACATTGCTACTGATTAAAGTGGGTCCATGAATGTGAATACCTGTCCTAGGGCATATGTTACAACTATTATTACTTATTAATTATTATCGCCGCATTATTTCATTATTTACTGTCTACATTTAAAACTAGATATGTTAACTAGCTATTTATTGCAAATTGTCCAGAGGAAAAAAGAAATCTGTTTGTGCTATGGCTACTTTTTCGAGGGTTGTATCGCATATGCAAAAATGTGTTGTAATTTTTGTTGGACTTGGTTTTAACAGTATTCTTTTTTATACGAAACTCGATTATAATAGCGGAATGAAGATATAACAATAGTCTGTCTTGGTTCTATAATTGTTTTGATCTGAGTGAATGGAATGAGTGATTTTTGTCAAAGTCAGGTGACACAAGTGACCGCTAAAAAGACTTGGGGGAAAGTTTTACGATTTGAGAATTTCAAATCTTTGGATGGGTACAAAATAGAAAATACCTAGAAAGTTCTTAACAGATGAATATTCCAACGTCACTTTGTTCTTTGAAAAGTACGAAAAGAATGAATTTAATATTGTATGAACTTTTGACTTTCTGATTTAGTCAGAGATATAATACGAAATTATGTAATACCTTTTAACAAAAAGAGTTTATACGTTTGTTTAATTTGTATTTCTGTAAACAAATGCAGTTTTCTGAGTTTTCGGTTATTAATTGTAGATTAATTAATTGGATTCGGAGTTAATTACACATTCAATTGTAGATAGAAATCAGATTCTATATGATTCGAATTTGATGAGAAATCAAAATCAGCTTTAATTCGAATTTAAATTCATTTATAATTCGAATTCTTGTTATTTTCTAAATCAGATTCAATTATAATTCGAATTCTTGTTATTTTCGAAGTCAGATTCAATAATAATTCGAATTCGCGTTTATTTAGAAACCGAATTCAAATATAATTCGATTTCGCATTCGTTTAGAAACCAAATTCAATTATAATTTGAATTCGTGTTGATTCCGAAATCAAATTCAATTATAATTCGAATTCGCGTTTATTTAGAAATCGAATTATATTATAATTTCATTATTCGTTGACTTCATAAAAAGATTCAATTAAAAATTGAATTCGCATTCTATTATAATTCGAATT
>WNHD01004660.1:0-12465 GCA_011057455.1 Ganaspis sp. Gsp50 | reverse complement strand
GTGTATTCCATTTTATGGCATTAGAAAGAATTTAGGAATAAAACAGAATTAAAATTTAAAATATTCTTTTCTATTACTTGAACTTAATATAAGAGGGAAGTTCAGGTATTAAGAGGAATAGAAAATTTTCAGTTTTGCATGAAACTCAAAAAATTCGAATCTTTTTCTTTTCCAGCCTTCTTTCCGGGAAGAAAAACGGTCAAATCTTACCAGACATAGCTAGGAAGTCGCGGAAATGTAAAAATACAAGTTTGAATCATATATGAAGGAAAAGAAAACCGGATTTTAGAAAAGATTCCTTTTCGAGGTCTCAATGGCTGCTCTGTTTCCAGAAGAAGTGACAGATTTATTGATTGTTTTCGTCATGGTTACCTAGCGCTACCATGGCGGAAATAGTGAACTAAGTTAATCAAAATAAGATCTAAAATGAAAACTTAAGTCTAATATATGGGAATATTTAGTGTTTAGGTTGGTAAAAAGAACACTCAGGAATCTCAAAGAAAACCATTGCTAATTATCAGGTACTGGAGGAGGTGAATAATGAAGAGAACAGTGATTAGCAATATATATAATTATAGTGTATATTTTTCACAGTTACTATCACCGTCGCCCCGTACGGGTAATCACAAAAGTGCGTCCGCACACCACCAAGTCAGACAAGAATCTGTTTCATTCATTCTCAACACAGTCAATGAGAGGGGGCAGCTTAAGGCTGGTTCCCACTACATGGCGCGTTTACAATTTGCGATCATTGGGGCTAGTCCCCCACAAATACAATTTTGTCCAAAGTGAGAATACTTCCGCTTGAATCTTGAGTTTCATTGGTCGAGAGGAAATAGTCGTAATTCAAATTCTTCAAAATCAAATCTTCAAAAGGAAATCAATCTTCTAAGTTAATTACAATAATAAACTCGATCCAAAAGATGATAATTCGTTATTTTTCTTCCATTGTAGAATCAAAGGGGTAAATCAGCCAACTGGAATCCAGGAATTCCAAGAACGTGATACAACAATAGGGTATCCACGAAACTTGAATTCAAAATAGGATATAGCCCTGATCACACAACTTGATAGAACTTGGGCCTAGGTAAATCGTAGCAAAAGAGATCTAGAAGCTAGAAAACATAATGAAACCTTCCAAGAGTTGAATCTTTTAAATATCGCTCCGGGCGACGAAGTCAATTTCTTTTTACAGGGCAGGAAACGCAGCAAAGATTAGATTGGCATTTTAGAGGAAATCCAAACTTCTTAAGTATGATCGGAAGATGATTCAAACAGCAAAACTTCATAACAATTAATCCAGACGAGAAGAAAGATTCTGCAAATATTTTCAGGCGGAAATTCAATTTTTGACGTTAAGGCGAAAAAATTCAAAATTATATAAAATCGTTAATTTCAATGTCCGTAATTTATCTCTTCAAAATATCCATTATGCCAATAAAACAGGAATGCTTTAAATTTTTAAAATTCTTTTAACTAAATTTTCTTAGGGTCGATAAAGAAGATTTCTAAGTAGATTTTTAAAGAAATTCTTTCTTCTAAATGGTCGAAACTTCGGATTTTCTCATCAGGATGATGGAACTCGATCAGATTTACATAAAACGGAAAAGGATAACAAAAAAAATTAATTCTTATATTGTAAATTACAAAATTTTCGGAGAATCAAGTCTTGAAATTTCGAACAACCATTGAGATTAAAGAGCGAGTTAGAGAATAACAATTGTTGATTTTTTTTATAAATATGTTTTACTAAATTAAATTTTAAGTAAATGATATAAATTTGTGAATTGTAAAATTAGTTAAATTTTACAATGTCACAACATAAAATAATAGAATATATATAAGAAAACTAAAAACAAAAATATTTTATGATTGTATCAGCATGGCCAACAGGAAATCTTTGTGTTATTAGTTGAACAAGTTATTGCGCAAAGTGGTGACAAATCTATTGAGACTATTTTCAAAAGTCAACTCTATCAGAATAAAGATTAGCCTCTCTGCTTAGTCTATTGAAAACTGAGAACTGGTCGTATTTAGTTCTGCTAAATGAAAAATAAAAGCGTGCATAGTTTCTCAAATGCCTCATAGGGGCAGAGAAATCAATCAAAGACAGCACTAAAGGACATATATCATTTTATGTTATAAATAAATTCGTTCTATTAAATAAATATTCAAATTTATTTAATTAAATTAATTAAATTTAAATTTAAATAAATATTAATAAATATTATTATAATTTAATAGAACAAAAAATACTAAAGACAGTCTATTATTTTTATTATTGTTATCTGTATAGATGCAAGAACAGAAGATTTTCGAAAAACGGTGGAAATGAACATAATAGCTCCAGCGATTTGCATCAGGGAAGCTGTGAGATCCATGAGAAAAAGAGGAGTGAAGGGCCATATCATTAACATCAACAGGTAATCGAATTAATTGCTTTGAATAGGTCACTGATTGTTGATTGACAGACTGTCCTAGACGTGATTCGAGTGCGTTTCAAATTACTGTAATTTAAAAATATTCCATCTTCAAATTAAAGAAAATTAAATATTCTTCTGATATTTTAATTTTTTGACGTTATTTCTTAATCAAATAATATTAATAATGATAAGCATTTTATCATTTAATCATATAAATATGACAGTTGATGTTGAAGCTAACGTTTGATTCATTATGAATAATATAATTCAGAATATATTTAATAGAGATTTAATTTAACATTTAATATATTAAATATAATAACATTCATTAATGACTGTAATTTATTAATTAAAAAATTGGAACCATTAAAAACAAAATGTTACATTGCAGTATTTTTGGACACGAGGCGGTTCACGTCCCTTCAGTTTATTCGAATCTTTATGCCCCTAGTAAATTTGCACTTACTGCAATGAGTCAACAAGTGCAGGCTGAATTGAGGGATATAAAAAGTGACATCAGACTTACGGTAATTTTTTTAAATTGTATTTCTTCTATTATGATTTTAACAGAATTTGTCGATTTATAACCAATTTTGTTCAATTTCAGAATTTGAGTCCAGGATTAACGAAAACTGACATGACGAAAAAATTGTGCTCAATACATCCTTTCGTTGAGCCTAAAGATATAGCACAAGGAGTGCTGTATGCTTTATCAGTTCCTTCTCAAGTTTTGGTAAAATTCATTCTTCGAAAATGAGATTAAATGTAATTGTTTGTTAGCCCGAACCAATATAGTTTCTGATCTGTTACTCAATCAAAAGCAATTTCAGTTCTCACCCGAAAGAAGTCCCACGTGGACTTGGAGGTTTTATTTTCTATAGGAGGTTTTATTCTGTTTATCGTCCGCCACTAGGACATGATGAGCAGACGGGCAATACGACACCTAAGTTCTAACTTTCAACAATTAGCCAGGCTTTCGGAAATTGATGACCTAGTATCTTGGCTTCATAATCATCTCGTATATCCGATGTACCATATTCGACCCTAGACCCCAAAATGATCCTATTGTCCTTCTGCAGATCCAGTACGCAGTACAAAACTTAATGTACAGGTATTCAAGATGTTCCCTCGAACTCAGATTTTTATCCAGGATTATTTCTAAATATTCTACCGAACTAGATATTGCTATCTCTTTTCCATAAAACACAGGTCCTTTTAATTTAGGGACCTTGTATTTCCTAGTGAAGATTACTAAATTCCTGCCTGATATAGACATCGATTATCTTTTCCAATGCCTTAAACATGAAGGAGGTTAAACTGTTCGGCCGAAAGTCCTTAGCCGCAGTGTAACCTGCTCGGCCAGCCTTCAGAATAAAGACCACTTTTGTCCTTTTCCAGGACTCTGATGTGTATCCCAGAGGTGCTCTCATAATCAGTAACAGTGGAGTTCGTATGTATTCTAGGCCCCTCTGTAAGAGAAGCGGGTATACACCCTCATGGTGATTTATATGGCTTAAGTCTGCTTCTCAATTAAGCCCTTCCGAAGTAACGATTTTCAAGGCAAGATTCCAGCGTTCTCGACCGTGTCTTGAAACCACTATTTATCTCAACGAATTATCTTCTGCCTTCCTGAAGCCTGGAAAGTTAACTTCCATCAAATGCTCCAGACATTCCTCCTTTGTTTGCGCAAAATGCCCATTAAGGAGTTTAATCGCTCTGATTTTGACTGTTAGATGCCTTGCCAGAATTGTATGAAGTCTCGATGCTTCCGGCACTTTGGTTATACTCTCGCAGAAGCTTCTCCAGCTAGAAACCTTTACCAATTCAAGTTCCTTCTTATAGGTCATCTTGCGATACAAATCTCAAGATTCTTGGTTCCTACTTTTCTTCGCTCTGTTGGAAAGCCTTCTTACTGTTTGCCTCAATCCCTCAAGTCGGGAGATCCATCAATTGGCCTTACCACCCAAGCCGGATCTTTTAGCAGGACAGTTTCTTTCATACGAGGAGATGGTGGCTCTCTGATCTGCTAGTTCCCATTCTTTCTCATTTCTGTACTTCGGTAGGAAGTAACCCTACGAGACCCTGAGATCATCACAGTATGAGGCCCAATCGGTTCTCTTCGATTATCTAACCGGATGTTCTAATGCCTCTATTCTGAATGTAATGGTTCTATGATCAGACATTGAGATTTTGTTAGAAGCTCTCCAGTCCACTACAGTCCTCCAGACTTAGAGCAGATTGTTAAACACAACACTCCCCTCCTTTTCGCTGTGACAAATGTTGGTTCGTTACCTTGATTTAGTATGTCTAGATCCGTTTCTAACAGAAAGTCTAGGAGGTTCCTTCCCTCTACTGGGTTGGTAGTATTATATATATATATATTGGTACTCTACCAGCCTAGTTATCTCAGCCTGCCATTAGGTTTAAAGGCTTAAAGGGATATACAAAATTGAAATTAATTATAAATAACTAAATTTAATAAGTTAATTTGTAATTTACATTTTTTTAAAATAAAAAGCATTATTTTCTTTCTTAAAAGAATTAAATTTGTAGTGCTTTAAATTTATGTAATCAAATAAATTAGGTTCATAAAATAATCAGCTAGTGTTTCTTTCTAATTCATTAGTATAAAGTTTTATTTTCTTACTAAAATTATAAAGCTCTTTGATTCTATATATTTTTATATATATAGATAATTCTATAGATTTTAAATTTAATGATTAATAAAAATTTTAATTAAACATTAGAATTATTTAATGATTATTTAAATGTTAAGTTATTAAATTTAGTTATTTATAATTAATTTCAATTTTTTATATCCCTTTAAGCCATTAAACCTAATGGCCAGCTGAGACTTAGTTAGGTCCCACTTCTAAGTGAATTAGTGATTATTGTTTATCAATGAAAACAAATCCATTCACCTTTAATATCGTTTATTTCATTAAAAGAAATAATTATTTTCACCTCAATTATCATTTACAGCATGTAATTATCAATGAACCCAACCGAACCAAAGTGAACCGTCATTTTCAGTTCGATGGGTCCAGGCGATCTGCTAATTATTATTTAATTAGTTTTTTTGTCTTTTCCTTATTATTTTGTAGTATTTGTTTATTATTTTATTAATATCTGTTTTAATTTATTAATTTCTTTGTGCATTGTTCGTTTAAAATATAAGATTTTTACATTTTCGCGCGGTCCGTGTTCCGTTTCCTTCTGTCAATTTACATTTTCTATTGACATGTGATTTATGAACAATCAGTGTCTTTTATCAACAAAATCAAGTTAATATACTTTTATTAATGTTTAATTAAACACAAAAAACAATTATTGACTCTCCAACTTTGATTTAAAACTCATAATTAATGCTGAACCAACATGAACCGTAATAAACCAAAGTGAACCAAAAAATACGGTTCATGCGATCTGCTAAGGCTATTATAACCTCTCTCTTACTTCCCTCCTTTCCTTGATATTTAGCTCTAATTACCGCCAAATCCCGAGTAGTCAATTCTATTAAAAAGAATGCGTCTAAGCCTTTATATATGTCTGAGTAATAATATAAAACAATTCAAGAAGTGTTTATAACCTAAAAATTGACAATTTACACTTATTCAGTTATTTTCAAGGACGAAGCCAAAAGAATCTTTATCAATAGAAATATTCAGAGTACATTTTCATGTTAGAAACCCAATTTTACCACACAAAAGACAAATATCGAGAGTTTTAGAGACGAGTTTCGAGATTTTAGACACACGCTTGTAAATGTGGAACATTGACTGATGCTCTTGAGGCGCAGCTGAGCAGAACTACGTTATCCAAATTGTATACTCATATTAACTTTTAAATATTTATATATAAAATATTTAAATATTTTATTTACTTATTATATATAAGTAAGAAATATTATGAATGAATTGTCAACTTTTAGGTTATAAACACTTCTTAAATTGTTTCATATTATACACTCAATAACATATTTACAATAAATCAACAATTTTTTTCAAAATAACATTTTCTAGATCCCTACCTTCCAAATTTTTCAAGAAAATATAAAATACAAACAAAAATTAAAAATCCATTTCAACTTTCAACTTGTTATTTTTGAACAATATTATTCAATAATTTTTTTCTTTTGTTTCCCCAGGTTAGACAATTATCCATTACGCATCAGGCGGAATAAAAATTTCAACACGAAGATTAATTTACTATTTTTTAAATATCAATTGGCAAGTTATCTAAAATTTTCGAAAGAATTTGGTTTCAAGCTACGTATTCCGATATAGATATAATTTGATATAATTAAATAAAGTTAATGAACTCAATTATTATACTGTTAACCAAAATTAGAATTTATAATCAGTAAAAACTGTTGTCAAAGGAAAGAATAAAAATGTATTATTATCCATTTCTTATTTCTTGTTCTTTTTTTTATTTTTTATTTTCTTTATTTGTTCAATAAAATGTTGTAGGTATATACTAATATATACACACATACACTTGACGAGTCATTTATAATTTTAGAGAAATAAAAATACAAAATTTTCATGTTAAATTTATTTTTGTAAAATATAAAACTTTACAGAATTCTATGCAACGTGAAAAAGAAAGGAGAATACAATTTTGTAAAAAAAAGTGTAATTCAATAAAAAATTGAAAGAATTTTTTTAATCTTAAAAATGTTGAAAAAAGATGAAAGAAAAAATATTTTGTCAATACGGGGTGAAAAATGTGAGCTAATTAGCTTTGAAATTCACAGTGGGCGAAAAACAATAGAAGTGCTTAATTTGCATTCAAACAGAAAATCCGCATGAAATTGACAAGGCCATTGGATGTCACAGACAGCTTTCTCACTCATTGGACAATTGTACCGTATCTATTGATGGCAAATCAGAAAAAAACAATTATTTTCCCTTCAAATGCGAATTTTTCTGTATTTAATTTACATTACTAAAAATAACCAAAAAATAGAAAAATTAAGAAAATTAAAAAATAAAAATAATTAAAAAAATTTCTAAAAAATGTTTTAAATCAAAATACAAATAATATAATTAATAAGTAGAAAATTCATTTCATGAACATTTTGCTTCCTTATAGATGAATTTTTTACAAAACTCAACCTTTAACATTTTTTAATAATTCAAAAAGTATAATTTATTTAAACTTAATTATAAAAAGAAATTAAATTTTAAATTCCATAAATAATTGAAAAATTACAATTTAGCTATAAATTTTAGTTCAAAAGAATACTTTATGTGTCAGTCGACTCCTGCTTTAATAATAATCTACTCTATTTTGGTAAAATATAGACTTTATACAGATCAATCGATTCGTTTTATAATGCAGAAAATTTTTTCAAAAGGAATTGTTATTAAAAAATGATAATATTAAAAGTTTTATTATAAATAGAATTTTAAATGTCAGAAAACTGCCAAAAAAATAAAATAATAATAATGAAAAACTGTAATTTACTCCTTGCATGTTTGGTAAAATATAGACTCTATATAGGTTAATCGATTAGTTCTTTTATATGCAAAAAATTTTTGCAAAAGGAACTGTCATTAAAATACCAAAAATTTTAAAGTTATATTAAAAAAATGTAATTTTAAACGTCAAAATTAATGGAAAATTGTCATTTACTCTATCAATTCTCGGTCAAATATAGATTTTATATAGGTCAACCGATTCGTCTCGACACAAACTACGATTTTTTCATTGATGAATTTAATTTTTTATTAGGGAAAAAATTTACTCTAAAAAACCGTATTTTTTAAAGAAAAATCGATCTCAAAAATTTTTTATTATTTCTAAAATCCCTGTGTCCATTTCTAGATTTTTATGAGTGTAATAACTCTACCAAATTTCATTGAGATCGGTCAAAGCAGTATCAAGATAGAGAGTCCACAAAAAACGACCACACACACACGCACATACAACTGGACATTGACTATAAACTTCGTATATATGCTTTTTAGATAAAAATAAGTCGATTTAAACTATTTTTGGAAAATCGAAAATCGTCACGATTACAATGCTTTCTCTATAAGGAAGCAAAAACAAAATAATAATAACTTATAATTATAGATATTATACAGCGCAATATGTTGTCAATAGCTTACAATGAAACAATTGTCACACATTTCAGAATATTCCTTTATTTGTAAAAAATGTTACAAAAATCAAATTATAAACTTAATGGCCAACTGATAAAAGTTTCTGTAAGATAAAAACATATTTCAACTTATCTACGTTTCATTGACCTCTAAAAACAAAATAAAAATAAAAATAGAAAATCAATTTCGAAAATGCGATCTAAAAATATTAACATTTTTAAAAATATTTACATTGTTAAAAATATTTATTTGTCAAAAAAGTATTGATGAATTGAGATGATTTCAAAAATTTGAAAATTTGTTATTCCTCCTTGCAGAATCTTTGTTCTCACGTATTTTGTTGCGAGGATATCAAAAAGATTTTTTGACCGATTTTATTAAAATTTGGTAGGGTTTATTTTATTCTAGTATATATTCGAGTTGCTAAAAATAACTCATTTTAAAAGATGGTATAGCTAAAAGATAACTACTTCATAAATGCAATTTTAAAAACAAAAAAAATAAAAAAATAAAAAATAAAATAAAAAACCAAATAAAAATAATGTCCATCTAATTTTACACAATTTAATTAAAGTGCTGTAAAACATTCATTTATTGCTAGAAAATTTTCTCTTTTTAAAAAATTAATTTCTTTTAAAATACATGAATTTATGAAATGGAAAGAAACTGAACCAAAAAATACTATTTTTCGTTTAACTTGTCAAAAAAAAAAAGAAAAAAAATTTAAAATTACTAAACAAAATGAATCTTGAGTGTATGAGAAAAAAAAGTCTCGTAAATAAAACGACTTAACGTTTGTATTTTGTGTGAGTCACAGTCCGTATATATGCTTATAATACGAAAATGTGCAATCAGTTGTAAACTGTATACGTTAAGAGGAAGACATAGAAATGGATCGCTGGAGTCAAAAAGTAGCCGTTGTAACTGGAGCCAGTTCTGGAATTGGTGCCACTGTTTCAGAAGGTAAAAATAAAAAAATATTTATTTTTATTATAACATTAAATAATTAATTTAAATATTTATTGATTCATAAAAAGAGTAGAAAGAATTTTTTAAATTGTCTAAAAAGACGATTTGAAAAAGTGTCCAATTAGAATAGAATAAATTTTCCATTAAAAGTTCAACTCTCTAAAAAAAATCCTAGAAAATGTGGAAATTTTTTTAAAAAATAGAAAAAACTGCGCTATAGTTTACGCTTTAAAACAAGTTTTAGAAAATTAAAAAATGTTTATTAGCTATTGAGTTATGATGGAAAATGTGCAGAAAAGTCAATTGGTGAGTGAAAAAACATGCCTGCATGTTTTTCATCATAACTCAATAACAAATAAACATTTTTCAATTTTCTTAGTTTTATTTTAAAGCCTTAATTACCAACTCTTCAGAAAAAAAAATCTTTTAAAATCTCTTTTAAGAATCGTAAAAATTGTGACAAAATCATTTTCGATTTTTTAAAATTGCATTTCTTTGTCATTCTAATACTATCTTATTTTTTTCAATAATCATTAGATTAAAATTAGCACCTCTTTAATTTCGTGGGGATTCAAACTTGAGTAATGTTCAGAAATAAAAACTAAACTTAATGAATTATAATAATTTTATTAACTTATTTAATTTAATTTTATTAATTTAATTTTATTAATTTATTTAATTTAATTTTATTAATTTATTTTTGGTTTAAGGCTTGATAAAGGCAGGTCTAACTGTTGTCGGATTGGCGAGAAATATGAGCAAACTTAAAGCTATAGAAAATAGGCTGAGAAATGAAAAAAGTAAATTTTATCCAGTTCAATGTGATTTGAAAAAGGAAGAAGATATCCTTAGGGCTTTTCGATGCATTGAGAAGGAACTTGGGGGCGTTGATGTTCTCGTTAACAACGCTGGAATTATTTTCAACGACCCTATTATTGGTAAATTGACGAATCCCGATTTTAATGAGATTTTATTCAAGCATCGGAATCTACAATTTAAATCCTAAACGCTCTATAAACAATATTTTTAATTATTTATTTATTTAAAATAACCAAACTACATAATAATTAGTTTGATTTTATAAATTTTGTTGTCTCGCATATTTATAATTTTTATTTACCTATACATAATAGATTTTGCTGCAAATATTGATAGCTTTTTCTTATTGAACTTTTTAATTAACTTATTAACTTTTTCTAAATTATTCTGTTTTGTAATTTCGAAATAAGTAGGTATAAAATCACCAAAACTTGTTAAAAAATGAAATTATAGGTGTGACCTCAATTACAAAAATACTTGGGTCATTTAAATAAATAACTTGATAAATACTTTTTTTGCTGATTGCAAACTAAATATCCTTCGAATTAAATTTTTTGATTTTCATACAACATTAAGCACCTATAAAAAATAATATATCGATTCTATCAAAAACATTATTCTTGACCGTATGCAAATACATATGCGATAACAGACCTAACCGCATAAATTTGCATGTCACTTCCGATTTTAATTGTAAACAAGTATTCTTAGAATTTGTAGATATTTACAAACTTGAAATTAATGTTTAGAATAGTATTTATAAAACCCATCCTACTTTCTTTATTTTATTTTCATAATAGACATGCCCTTCAACTATAACTAAAGTTACAAACCGCAAATTATATTAAAACTGGTATAATAAGTAATACTAAGATGGTCCTTTCAATTTATATAAAACAATAATATTGATAAAATAATGTCCTAGATAGCAAATTGTTAACAAAGAAATAAATATCATATTGCATAATATTTTCGCCTTTATATTAAGTCTGAGAGAGAAAACATATCCATTATGGAAAGTACTATGTAATAGTATGGGAATTACTATTTTTTTAAATTTTTTTTTTGTAGTTTATATTTTAACATATTTTATCTTAATTTGTTTCTATCCCTCTTTCTGTCCGACACGTTGTCTATCGTTTTTATTTTATTTATTTATTTTGATAGATTTATTTCGATAACCCGTGAAAGGTCCTTTGTGACCACGGAAAGATTGTGTATGAAATAAAATAAATATTTAATTATAGTCTTATTCATATTTATAATTTTTGTAGATGGCTCAACAAATGGTTTCGAATCAATATTGGATGTAAATGTTTTGGCAGTTGCGATTTGCACAAGAGAAGCCACAAGATCGATGAGAAACCGTCGAGTTCCTGGTCATGTTATTACAATGAATAGGTAATAAATATTTCAAAAATAATCGAGTGACGATTATTGAAAAGGATTAAAATCTTCTATTGTTTTTAATCGTGTTTGTTGATCGTGCCCATACGATTAAAGCTAATTGAATGTTTAATCGCTTTTAATCGACCTCAATTAATTGTTATTAATAGCTTCAATTGTTCTTAATAGCTTTAATTGTTATTAATAACTTGTTATTAATAGCTTTAATTGTTATTAATAAATTGTTATTAATAGCTTTAATTGTTCTTAATAGCTTTAATTGTTATTAATAGCTTTAATTGTTATTAATAACTCCAATTGTTATTAATAGCCTCACTTGTTATGAATAGCCTCAATTTAATTTAATTTATAAAAATCCTTAATTGTTATGAATAGTTTTTTATTTGTATAAATGTTCAATTGGGAACATTGAGAGAAATCAACTGAGAAACGATTGAGAGAATTAATAACGATTGAGAATAATAGTTCACATGTAGTATTATTACAATTTTATATGATTCTGTTGTAACCAGATTTTATTTACTTTATCATTATTCTCAACTAATTCCTGATTACTTGGTTTATTTTATTTGTTTTTAAAATTAATTCTTGAACGCCAAGTTATTTAATTTTAAGAAACGGGAAAACAACTAAATCCGATTATCAAATTTTAATTTAACTTTAATCTACTTGAAATTTTTGCCAAACTAACTCAATATTTTACAACACAAAAATGGAGAGCGTCGGAGTAAGGA
>WNHD01004659.1:0-16307 GCA_011057455.1 Ganaspis sp. Gsp50 | reverse complement strand
AATCTTTGGCAATCACTGTGAAATCATTGGCAATCACTGTGAAATCATCTGTAGACAGCGCGAATCAACTACCACTGATTTCACTGATTTCAGAGTGAACAACCCCTCGCATAAAAATCATAAAAATCATGTTTAATACAAAAATAAAAGGTTGTTTGATTACAATAAAATGTTTCATTGAAATAAATCAATTTGTATCAAAACAAATTTATATTCAATTTAAACAAATATAAATTCTAGTAAAATTTATGTTAACTTTGCTATACAGTCGAACAAACACTGTGTCCTGTCTTAAGACGAAGATATTGAAGCCACAGATAGAATAGAAAAAAATGAATCGAAAAGGCCTTTACGACTTTTCGAAATTTTTAGCCGTTCCGAAGTTATGACGATTCGAAGTTTGCCAATGGCGAGCGAACTAGATATCCATCCCCTCCTTTACTGGGAGACTGCGCAGCGGAACGGTACCGCTACGATGCCATTTCGGTACCGTAGCAGGTACCCGATTGGTTAACTTTGAACCGTTATAACTCCGGAACGGTTCAACATTTTGAAAAATTTTAAAGGACTTTTTTATTTAATTTTTTCTATTTTATTTATACCTTTAATATGTTCGCCTTACGACGGGACACCCAACAACTTTGGGCTTTCTTTTATTTCAAATATACATTTGTTTGATTCAAACAAAATTTATTTGATTGAGACAACATTTATTAGATTCAAACATAATCTTATAAGTTTCAAACATAATTTGATTTGATTCAAACAAATTCTTTAAATGATCACTTTAATTTTGAATCAAATAAACAGTTCTCTTAGTGACAGACACTATTTTCTTGATTCAACCAAATTTGTGTTTAATTGAAATAAATATTTGCTTTATTTAACCAAAGATTTGTTAAATACGAAAAAATATTCGCAGCGATTCAACCAAATGTTTGTTTAATACAAACACTTGTTTGATTAATACAAGAAAACGTTTGTTTAATACAAGAAAATGTTTGTTCAATACAAATAAATGTTTGCTTGATTTAAACAAACTAATAATCGATTTAAACTAACAATGAACATAACACTGTGCATCAAATTGTGTCGAATCAAACGAATAATTGTTTGCATTGAATGAAATGAATCCAACTCGAGCAAATAATTATTATTTTAAATATTATTATTTTAAAGAATGAAATTGCATTGAGTGAAGGAAAGATTCATTCGATTTGAATAAAATTATTCCAAATCAAGATAATTGTTTTAAAAAATAAAATTGTATTGAATCAAGCAAACATTTGTTTGAATAAATACTGTTTCGAATTTTTCAATCCATTTTTTAATAAATTTTTAAATGAATATATTTGATTTAAAATTAAAAGTGGTCAATTAAAGAATTTCCTTGAATCGAATAAATTTGTTTGACAAAAATAAAATTCTATTTGAAATAAACTTTGTATTTAAAAAAAGAAAAGTACAAAAGTATTTTATTCCTAACTATATATAACAAGATGAAAATCCATTTGACTTTGAATATTTGTTTAGATTTAAATTCATCACAAATTTGTTTAGATCCAGCAAAATTTATTCAACTGAAACAAATCTTTATCTAAATCAAACATATGTTTTTTATTCGTTAATATTTGAATGAAACAAAATTTTTCCTTGATTCATTTATGTTTTAATTAAACACATTTTTTTATTGATTCATAAATGTTCAAATTAAACACATTTTCATATTCATATCAAACAAAAGTTTATCTCAACATTTTAAAATATTTTGATAAGAATGTAATATAAATTTCATTCAAACACATTCTTTTCCTAGTATTCAGAAACACAACAGACAATTTTTTTCATTTTTCACCTGTTATAATCTTTTAACATGCTAATGATTACTTTCCATTGAATTATTGGTTTGTTTTTCTAAAATCTCGAGTAGAATGGCAGTCGTCAAGGTGTCAAAAAATTTTTAACAGAAACTCTAAACTGTCGACTATTTCTACCTGCAGGCACCTGCACAAAGGTACGTAATATTTACACATGAAATATGCGTGAAAATCCTATGTAAACTCGAAGGTAGGCGATTTCTGTGTACTTTCGTCCTCACAGCGTGAAAATATATGAAAAACACCGATAGGATCGAGTTTGGAAATTTGAAACCCCAAGTTTTTCTGTTTGCTAAAAGAATTTTGTCCTTCACACTTTCCTATGTGTTTTTTACATTAAAATTTCACCGAAAGACTTCGTCGACAATTTTTATCTCAACCAACAGAATTGTGGGAGGAAAAAATATTTTTAAATGTTAACTCCGACTAGAGAAAGTCAACGGATCGATGTAGCTGTGTTGAGCGCTAGCGCCTAACCGCGCGCGCAAAAACGTTGCTCCGCCGACTTTCTCAACGCTCCAAAAAGCACCAAAAAAAATATAATAGAAAACTATTTAAAAAATTGTAGGAAACGATAAACGACAATTTTATAAAAGTTTATAAACAATAAACATAAATAAAAGTAATATATAAAATAATATATTGCGCGCTCCAAGGAAAGGGAACTTAGAAAATTTTTAATAAAGGTTACGTTGTTTTTGATTTGGCTGAAATTCTTTTATTCATTCTCACTACACAAAATAGCACTCCATGATTTTTTTCAATTCTTTTTATAAAGTCGTTCATAAGTTATAGATTTTTCCAAATTTAGATTCTTTTTTTGGTGCACTTTTTTTAAAAATTCGTCAAGTTTGAATTTTTTTAAATTGTATTTTTAACTGAACTTTTCAAAAACTATGTACAAAGAATGTTTCAAAATTTTTCAAAAGACTAAAAAATGTGAAATCCGGTAATTTTAAAAAATTTTACAAAAAAATGGAAAGCATCATTTTCCCACAAAGGAAGTATTTTTAAAATTTGTGTAAAAGGAAATAGTCTTTTTGCAAATTTAAAAAAATCGACGGGCACAAACAGTTTAAAAAAGAGGTTTATGCAATAAATTGCAAAAAACCAAATAAAAAACTTATGAAAAATTCTTTCTTTTCTTTGAAAATTACAGTTAAAAACACAATTTAAAAAAATTCAAAATTGATGAAGTTTTAAAAATGTGCATCAAACAAAGAAAAAAAAACTACAAAGAATCTAAATTTTGAAAAATGTATAACTTTTAAACTACTTTATAAAAAAATTGAAAAAATCATGGAGTCCTATTTTGTTTAATACAAACAAGTGAAAAAATGTCAGCAATACCAAAAATGTGAATTTCAATGATATGTTGAATTGGTATAGAATATAGAGGGGCATATTCCCACTACTATTAAAAAAAACTGGTTTTGTCTGTATAAAATAATTAAAAGGAAATCATTAAGTTAAAACTCTCATTAAACATAACCTATATTTAAAATCTTATAGGATCCCCTTCTTCGGAGCGCGTCATAGATAAAATAAAAAAAAACCCAATTCGAAATCAAAGATTAGAAAACCGAAATTCCAAATTCCCAAACTCGAAATTTAATAAAAATTTTCAAAACAATTTTTCTAAAAACCGAAACTTACATGACTAATAAAATTTTTCATCGAAAAACTGGTTATTTACTAAATAAATTTTTTCACAAACTTTACTATATTCACATCACTTTTTTCTTGAAATCACGTCTAAATAGAAATCTTTATTTTCTTTCTTTCTTTCTTTTTTGTCTTAATTAAAAAGCTAGCACTGAGCACCGGTAAAATGCTTAACACGTAACAAAAACAAAAAATGAAAAGTATTAGCATAAGCCTCAGACCTTCGCTTACGTGATATCACATCGTGTTCTTGTTATCATCTATTTTTTACTTTTTTAGATAGATATCAACGACGATTTCTAAACGGCTGTAAAATTACGCTATTTACAAAATTGTTTGCTTAAATTCAAATTTCAGTCATTGAAGAGGTGGATAAACTTAAAATACTATTTGCTTATTACAAAAAAGCAATGTTTTTACATTTTAAGTACTCTATGCTTTTATGTACACGCCTATGATTAAAAATACTTTTCGATTTTTAACTTTATTTTTGTCAATTTGTCATTTTTTGTCATTTTTTGTCAACTTTTCATGATTTTTTAAGAAAAGATTCTTTATCTGTGTTTTTTTAATGAAAAACTGATTTTTGTATAGAATTTTTTTTGTTAAATATCAATGCAAACTTTCGATAAAAAATCGCCTGTATGACAATGCTTGCATAATTAAAAGAAATTCTAATTATTTTAATAGTTTACAAAAAGAAGTCAACTTTTTTGGCAAATATACCTGACACGAATTTTGTACGAAGTGTTTTTGAATCTTGTTTTTGTTTATGTATAAAATTACCTAAAAATGCATAATCATCACCGGTTTATGTTCAATAAAAGTACATTTGTACAAAAATTGTGTCCACCTCAAGTTTAGGACAATGACTGACATTTTTAAAAAAAAATTCTAAAAACTAAAAAACATTTTTTTTCTTAAAACGTTGCGTCTTCCGCTGATTAATATCACTTGAAAATTACTTATAGAATTGCACCTTTAGCGCGGGTTGTACATAAAAAGGAATTCGTAATTATAAATTCGTTCACCTCTCGAGGCGCATAAATTGAACGTGGAGTGCTTTCTACGCCAACGCGCTTATAATCTATTAACAGTTAACGGAAATAGCGCTTTAGTTCCTTAGAGTTCACACACGCACTTGATTCTTTTTAACTATCAACTTTCCAAGAAGGCGGAAAATTAATAAATCTTGTACTTAATTTTCTCTCACATGATTCCTGATGATCAGAGTTATTGAGAAACAAAGAACAATGTTTGAAAAACTGTCGAAGTGGTTTGAAAGTGCGTTTAATTTTAGATAGAATTGAAATATATTTTGACAAAAATGATATTATGATTGTGAATGAAAAAGAAAATTTGTTTTCGTAGGAGAAACATTTCGATTTTAGATGCAGAAAATTTCTATGCAAAGGGTGTCCATTATGTAATTTCCATTTTTTATTTCCCACATTTTACATTACACTTTTCACTATCTATGTCCCACTTTTCTTTTGCCATTTTTCTTTTGCCACTTTTCTTTTGCCACTTTTCTTTTTCTAATTTTTTTCCCCGCTTTTTGCTCCCCACTTATAATTTCCAATTTTTCGTTTACCACTTTCTATGTGTCTATTATTTTCTATTTTCCGCATTCAATTTTCTACATTCCACTCTTGACTTCCCATTTTCTAGTAATCATAGTAACAAGTGAGAGATAGAAAATTTGAAAATACTTTTGGCTTCAAATTTTCCGCTTTCTACTTTCCATTTTCCACCTTCAACTTTTAATTTCCCATTTTTAATCTTCCAAATTCTACTTTTTAATTTTCAATTTTCTGCCTCCTACATTCAGCTTCCTAATTTTATTATCCAATTTCCCGTTGTCTATTTTCCATTTTCTACCTTCAACTTTTCATTTTCCACTACTAATTCCCCAATTCCTAAGTTTCAATTTTCAATTTCCTACCTCCTACTTTCCGTTTCCCACTTTCAATTTCCAATTTTCCGCTTTCCACTTTCCATTTTCTACCTTCAAATCTTTATTTTCCACTACTAATTTCCCAATTTCGAAGTTTCAATTTTCAATTTCCTACCTCCTACTTTCCGTTTCCCACTTTTAATTTCCAAATTTCCGCTTTCTACTTTCCATTTTCAACCTTCAACTCTTTATTTTCCACTACTAATTTCCTAATTTCGAAGTTTCAATTTTCTCTATTTCTTACCTCCTAATTTCCGTTTCCCACTTTTAATTTCCAAATTTTCGCTTTCTATTTTCCATTTTCTACTTTCAACTCTTTATTTTCCACTACTAATTTCCTAATTTCGAAGTTTCAATTTCCTACCTCCTACTTTCCGTTTCCCACTTTTAATTTCCAATTATCCGCTTTCTACTTTCCATTTTCTACCTTCAACTTTTTATTTTCCACTACTAATTTCCCAATTTCTAAGTTTCAATTTTTAATTTCCTACCTTCTACTTTCAGCTTCCCACTTTTAATTTCCAATTTTCCGCTTTCTACTTTCCATTTCATACTTTTACTTTCTATTTTCTACATTCTAATTTTTACTACCCAAATTCCAGGCTTAATAATTAAAATATTGAAGCCATAAAATTGCAAGTACTGTTAAATTTCCAATTTTTGCCACCCACTATCTGTTATTCACTTTTCATTTTCAATTTTCCCGTCTTCAATTTTTATTTTTGACCTTTAACTTTTAATTTCCCACCTTGTATATTTTAATTTCCATTTTTTATCTCCAATTTTAATTATACATATTCTTTCTTTAATTATCTGTTTTCTACACCCAAATTTCCGTCTCCCACTTTCAATTTTCAATTTTCTACCTCTCACTTTCCATTTTCCACTCTTAAATTTCCCGCCTTCAATTTTTTAATTTTCCACTTTCTATCTTCATATTTCCAATTTTCCGACTCTTGTTTTTCCTTTTCTATTTAATGTCTTCTAATTTTCAATTTTCGCTTTAACTTTTCATTTTCTACATTCTACTTTTCCGTTTCCATTAGAAATAAATAGCAAATAAAAAGTATAAAATGTGAAATTGAAAGTAGAAAATGGAAGATGAAATGTAGGGTGTTTAAAAATTGCAAGTAGAAACTTAAATGTGGGACACAAAAAATGGGATGTGGAAAGAGGATCGTGGAAATAGAAAAGTTGAAAGGTAGAATATCAGGAATGAAAAAAGTGGCATTAATAGTGGAAAGTGGAAGGAAGAAAATGGAAAGACGGAGGTAGAAAGTAGGAGGTAGAAAGTAGGAGATGGAAAGTAGGAGGTGGAAAGTAGGAGGTAGAAAGTAGGAGATAGAAAGTAGGAGGTGGAAAGTAGGAGGTGGAAAGTTGGAGGTGGAAAGTAGGAGGTGTAAAGTAGGAGATAGAAAGTAGGAAATGGAAAGTAGATGATGTAAAGAGGAAAGTATAGACTCAGAGCTGGAAAGTCCGAAATGAAAAATGGAAGGTGAAAATCCAGTGATGAAAAGTAGAAACTAGGAAAAAGGAAATTACGTAATTGACCCCAGAAGCACAAAATTCGACTCGTTATCAAACAACATGGGTCTTTGTTCTTAATTAATACCTGTCCAAATCATCATATCAGGATCAGTAGTTTTCTTATCTTCTACCGTCGCATGATGTCTGCAATGGTGAATCCTTGTCTCGCAGGAGCTGGTCTAGGAGGTGGAGGAAGAGGCTGAGGAGTAGGAGCCCTGGGAGGTCTGGCCTCTTCTTCTCGCTCCCTTTCTCGTTCCCTCTGTCGTTCCCTTTCGAACTGTCTCTCTCTTTCCAATTCCTTCTCCATTTCTCGTTCCCGCTCCTTTTCCCTTTCCTGTAATTCCAAAAGAACTCTGGAAGGACCTGGAGATCCAAGCCTTCTGCGATACGACGAAAGGATTAAGGGTGGAGGAGGAGGCAAAGGAGGAGGTGGATTTTGAGTAATGGAACTGCTCGTCAGCGGTGAAGGTTTCACCTGCAGAAGGTCTCTTCTGATCTGCAGCTGTGGCCTTGGAGGCGCGGACTGGGAAGAAGGTTGCTGATAACTGGTGGATCCGCTTGAAGATCCAGCTGACGATGTGGAAGGAGTTGCGGATGAGCTGGAGGCTGAAGAAGGTCCAGGCTCTGGACCACCATCTTCTTCAGGACTGTCGTCATCTCGAAGCGCCTCTTCCAAAGCTTCCGGAGGAACGTCCCCAACTGCGTGGGTCAAGGCGTGTCTTCGAAGGTCGCAATTTCTTCGAAAAACCTTACCACAAGAGGTGCATTCATAAGGTTTGTGGTCCGTGTGCGTCAAAAGATGAGTCTTCAAATTCGAGCGCTGATTGAAGCTTCGTGCACAAACCGGACACTTGTGAGGAGACTCCTCCATGTGAAGAATTTTGTGCACCGCCAAAGTTCTACTCTGGCAAAATCCCTTTCCACACTCTCCACATTTGAAAGGCTTCTCCTTACTGTGGATGTAGCTAAAATTTAAAATAGTCTTGATTAAAATTTGCATTCAAATGGCAGAAAGTTGTATCATTGTGAGGTGGATTTTAATAATCTCGTCAGAAAAGTGGTCACACTTTGCTTGTAGTCTGTAGGTCAAACCTTTTTTTGCTAAAATATGTTGTGTATCGATATTTTATTAATTAAAAATAATAGATTCTTACCGATGGTCTCTGAGATGATCCTGTCTTCTGAAAGCCTTGCCGCAAATATCGCACGAGTAGGGTCTCTCATCAGTATGAGTCCTCTCGTGAATGAGCAGATTGTAGGACTTTGTGAATTGGCGGTTGCAGAATTTGCAGATGAATTGCTTCTTGGGTCTGGAAGCCCTTCCGGGAGCCCTGAGAAGTCTGCGATCGAGGTGCTGATGACCGAGAGGTCCTCCGGGAGGATAGAGAGCAGAGCTTCCAGGAAACGGTCCTGGAAAGACAGGATACCCTGGAGGTGGTTCCAGAAGAGGAGGTGGAGGCAGAAGGAGACCCCTTGCAGCCAGTTCCTTTCTTTTGTCAGCCATCATGGCCATTATTTCGTAGCTTGAAGAAGATTTTCTTGCTGAAGATTCTGGTCCCTCGTGCTCAGGATTGGAGGATGATGAACTTGAGGGCGGAGGACCAGACAGGTGGTGTATCTCTCCAGGATAAGGAGCTAGATGAAGTCTGGAAGGCACTACAGGTACAAAGGCAGAGGATTCCCGATGGTGAGGGTGACCTAGTCCTGCCACTAAACTGTGATGATGATGATAGGCTGCAATAGCTCCCGAAGGATCAAAGCTTCTGGATGAAGATGGACCCGCATTGGATGAGGAACTGGATGATGGTCTGGACCCCAACATGTCTCTTCCTCTGGAGGATTCCTCCACGGCAGAGGCCGACGACACCACCAGGTCGGTCGGCATGCTTGAAGCTGGAAAGAAAATTCTCGTTTATACAAAATTATCTTCAACTTGATTTCTTCGGATAAAATAATTTAAAACGTAATTGTTATTTATTCGCGTGCGACCGATTTTGAATCATTTCAACTTATGATATTCCAACGAATGATAATGAAACGCAAAATAACATGCAAAACAACATGCAAAACAAAAAATAATAATAAGGATAACAAAATATAATGGCTGGAATATAAAATGAGAAACAAAACAATAAGAATAAATAACTAAAAAACAATGAGTACTCGAATGAATAAAAACAGCAAAATAAATAGCTGCAGAAACAACGAATAACAAAAACAAAGAATAGCAACAAAAACAGAGAATAATAACAAAAGCAATAAATAACAGACAGAACGGAAAATAATAATAAAAACAATAAATAGCAGATAAAGCAACTATGAAATAACAAAAAAAAGCAATTAATAACAGACCAAAGAGCTAATAATAACAAAAACAATAAATAAGATTCAAAACAAAAACATGATTATAGCAACAATATAAGAACCAAAACATAAAATAACAAACAAACAAACAAAATATTATCTAAAGTAAAAAATGAATGTAAATAACAGCTATGAGAATGGCAACATAAACAATAAATAACATCAAAAACAAAGAATAACAAGAGCCAAATAATAAATACCTAATAGGAATATTAAGAATCATGGACAGATAAAATAAAAGGATGATAGCAGAAAAAAAATAATCTATCACAAAAAAAAATAACATGCGCTAAACGACGAATAATAAGAAATACAAACGAAACAGACAAATTAATTAAATAATAATAATATAATAATAATAATAATAATAATAATAATAACTAAAAAAATAATAACAAAAAAATTATAAAACAACGAATAAGAACAAAAAGAATAAATAGATTAATAACATCAAGAGAAATGAAACACATAAAAATATTTGGCTAAAATAAAAAATAAATTACAGTAAAAACAATAAATAACAGATAAAACAAAAGATAATAATGATAGCAATATTATAAAATCCAAAATATAAAATAATAACCAAAACGGCAATAACAAAGAAAATATTTGCTAAAATAAAAAATAAAAGTCAATAGCAGCGGAAATAATGGATATAGCTACAAAGACAATAAATAAAAACGAAAGAAAAAGTAACAACAAAAACAATAAGTAACAGCCAAAATAGAAAAATTAACAGGAAAAATAAACATTATTTAACAAAAACAATCAATAACAGCCGAAAGAAAATTTAAGAAAAAAGAGCAATAAATTACAAATAAAACAGCAACAAAATAAAGAAGTAACAAAGATAAAACCAAGTAAAAAGTAAAAAACAAAAACAGTAAAAAGTAGATAAAACAACGAATAGAAACAAAAACAATAAATGTAAAAAAACAATTTCTATAAACAGATGTTGTAGTGTTGACCAGAATACGATGTAGTGTTTTGGTGTTTTTGTTTTTTCATTAAAAACAAAACCAGAAAAATTTAAGTACAATAAATGACAACTGAAAAGAAAAAAAACAACAATAAATAACAGAAAAGTGAAAACAATAAATAACAGAAAACAATAAATAACAGAGATAGTACATAAACTATTTTATCGCTAAGGATGAGGGGGAAGGATGTGTCACAATAATTGAAAAATTTTCAAGGTCACCATGTAAAAATTCTGACTAAGGGGGGGGGAGTAATAAAAATCGAAATTTGCGTGACGTAGTTTATGACTCCACAGACAAAATAACAACAAAATTAATAAACAAAAAAAAGTAACAAAAACAATAAACAGCAGATAAAAATGAATAATAACAAAATCAATAAATAGCAACCAAAAGGAAAAGTCAGGAGAAAACTTTAAATAACAGACAAAAGAACACGGAAAAAATAAGTGTATTAAAATTTACTCAACTTTTGCTGACTCTCGGACGGAGCGGCTAGTTACTGAATTTTTCTATTATAGTTTTCTAATATTTGTACAACGTTATAGAAAAGTTAGACAAAGTAATGTTTGAACCACGTTATAGAAAAATTAGAAAACTTTGTCTAACTTTTCTATAACGTTGTACAAATATTGGAAAACTGTAATAGAAAAATTCAGTAAGTAGCCGCTCCGTCCGAGAGTTAGCAAAAGTTGAGTAAATTTTAATACACTTATTTTTTCCGTGAACAAGAAATACAATGAATAGAAGACAAAAGCAGAAACAACGAAAACAATAAATAGCAAACAAAACAATGAGTAACAACAAAAACAATAAAAAACAGATACAACAATCGATAACAGAAACAATAAATTGTGACAAAACTAAATGAACAGAACAACAAATAATAACAAAAACGATAAACGTCAAAAATAAGAAAGTAATAACAAAAGCAATGGATATAGTGGCACCAAAGAATAAAACAAATAACAGCAGAAACAACGAAAAATTATATAAGTAAAGCAAACACAACGAAAAACATCAAAAACAATAAATCATAGCAAAAATCACCAATAATAATAGAAACAATAGATGGCTGCCGAAACTAAATATATGAAAAAACTAATAAATAACAGACGAATCAGTAGAAAACGACAAAAACAATGGAATCAATTCAAATAATGAAGAACAACTACAATAATTTTTGTCCGGAGTCATGGAACGATCCAAACAATAGCGTTTGAAAGAATAGATAACATCTTACTCAATGAAAATTACGTAGGTTGTAGCAAAATCTATTTGAAACAACAGGTGATTTATCAAAAGTATTATATGTGAATAACAGTTAACGGAAAATACAGATACTGCCGAAAAAGATGACTACAAAGTTTACAATATAGTGACTAATCAACAGAAAACAAATATTCGTTTCCCTTGAGCTTATTAAGGGCATGTGATGAAAAATGACGTTGGTGGTCACGTGACCCATGAGGCAAATTTTTTCCGCCGGTTTACTCTTAAAATAATAATAATATCGTTATGAGATTTGGTATACATTCATAAAATATTTTCAGAATGCCCTACTAGAAAATCCTATATGGGATTCTATGTGGGACATTATATGGGATTTTATATGGGATTCTATATTCAATCCTATATAGGGATCCTATATTCAATCCCATATAGGGATCCTATATTCAATCCTATACATATAGGGATCCTATATTCAATCCTATATAGGGATCCTATATTCAATCCTATATAGGGATCCTATATTCAATCCTATATAGGATCCCATATAGGACTGTTCCCATGAGTGGCTACGTATGCTTCCATGTAGAATCCTGTATAGGATTCTCATATCCCCTCACGTGGGGTAAATGAATGAATGAATAAATAAATTACTAAAAAAGCAATTCTTTTCTTTACATCTGTTAAGCAACATACTGCGGAAACAAGTTACTGCGCAGCCGTAGGAACTATAGAAAACTAATGCGCAGCATGCTATATTTCCGAAATTGTTTGAAACTATAATATCCCATATGGGTTCTTATATATGATCCCATATAGATTCATACATGGATTTACACATATATTATTACCTGTTTTGCACGTGGATGCTTACTAAGCTGCACATGGTAACAGTCCTATATGGGATTTTTCAGTAGGGTGATCGGTCTGGCATAAATTTATCAATAATTTTGTTTAAAAGTTATTTTATAAAATTCTGAAAAATCTACTACGTGTAACAAGTAATTTTATAAAATAACTTTTGTACACAATCATTAACAAATTCATAGCAGAAAGACTATTCT
Source organism: Ganaspis sp. Gsp50 (assembly GCA_011057455.1). Lineage (NCBI taxonomy): Eukaryota > Metazoa > Arthropoda > Insecta > Hymenoptera > Figitidae > Ganaspis > Ganaspis sp. Gsp50. Next base: position 3,643 of record WNHD01004659.1, on the reverse strand, counting down.
GATAATATTTTATGGATTTATACATGGGCGTACCTACGTTGGGGCAGGGAGGAGCAGCTGCCCCCCCCCCCTAGAAATCGAAACTTAATATAATTGTTACCCCCACCACTATCCTTCCTGTAACAAATTTAATCTGGAATGCCCCTCCCTAGATCAAATTCTGGGTACGCCCTTGAATGTATGCTAATAATTTTCATAAAGATATCTTTATTATTTTTAGAGTAAAACGGTGAAAAAAATTTGCCTTATGGGTCACGTGACCACCTACGTCATTTTCCATCACATGCCCTTAATAAAGATTTCAATTTGACCCCACTTTCCAAAAAGATTCCTTCATGTGTTTTAAATTAATTCGTGAATATATAACTCTTCTTTAATAATTTATATTTTTGGAAATTTATTACAAAATTGTTATTCAAAAAGTACATTTTGCAAAATTTGTTACACAATTTGTATTTTACTGACAAGTCGAACTTCAATAAGTTTAAAGTATGTGTTTAACATGAGTTTTTAAAGAATATGCATAGAGTTAATTTAACTTGACATACGGTTGGTATCGCGCATGCGTCACATTGCTTCTTTACTCACAATTGAGATTGCGCATGCGTCTCATTTCTACTTTACACACCATTGTGAAGGCGCACGCGTCCCACCACTGCTAAAGTGGCGCCATCTCTCGGGTCAATCTTTAATTCAGTCCACACTCGTATTTCTATTTTCAAACAAGCAAACAAGTAAAAAACGGTTGTAAACAAGCAATTTCGTATTTTGTTTTTATTCGATTTTATAATAAAGTAGGCAATAATAACTACGATCTTAATAAGAAATTAATTAACTACGATTTTAATAAGAAATTGAAGCAACTGCAATTTTTTAATAGCGTGAGACTCTCATGTCTGCCCAACAAAAAAATACTAAGCTGTTTGACCTAGAGAGCAGAAATTTGGTACACGTGTGTAGCTTTTCACTTATATGATAGCTATATTTTGAATTCAAAAGATAACGAACACGATTATACTTGATGGTCATAGCATTATCAGGGAAATAACAAGATTTTTTTTACAAAAGCACCATTTCCACAAGTTTTTACCTTAAATCCACATTTTTCATTTGGCTGAAACTTTTTTCTTCATTTGTATTAGACAAAATAGGCCTCCATGATTTTCTTCAGTTTTCTTTTATAAAGTGGTTCAAAAGTTATACATTTTTCAAAATTTAGAATTTTCTTTGTATGCACATAATTTTTTTTAAAAATTCATCAATCTTGAATATTTTTTAAATTGTGTGTTTAACAGGAATTTGCAAAAAATATTTATTTGATCTTCTGTAAGTTAATTAAATGCTGAAAAACAGCAGAGTTTTCTTTTGCACAAGATTTTTGAAAAATACAGTTAGAAACACACAATTTAAAAAAAAAATTCATGAATTTCTAATACAGTTATGAACATTCCTGTGATTTTTTTCAACTGATTTTCTTTTTTTACAGTCCCAAGCTGAAATTTCATATTGGATATGTTGAAAGAAAAATTCCCTGAATGTTACAGCCCTTAATATTAATTAAACCATTAAGGCTCAGGTGGTCGGATTTTTTGGACAAAGTTTGGCGGTATGGATTCGTATGTTAATAATTTTTGAAAAACATTTGAATCATAGTTCCTTATGGAAAATTTTATGCTCTTTTAGATACCGAGAACAAATTTTTTATTAAAGTCACAGCTGGCTTTTTGCAAAAAATACGATTTTTTGAAGTTCGTAATTTAAAAAACTTTTTTTAAATAAAAATTTTTTTAAAACTTTTTTTAACTTTTTTTACATCTAAATAATTTTTGAAGTATTTTATACACGCAAAATCTCGCGTCCATGGACCCTACAGTTTACAAAAACTCATTACCCAGTTCGAAATTCAATATGGCGGCCTGAAAAACGGCGTTTAAAATCCAATTTTTTTTTAAATTAAAAATTGTGATTAATTAATCTAGAATTCCGTTCAAGAGGGCTTCTTAGATCGCTGATTACGAATTAGTGGTCAAAAAATGTATTTTCAAAATTTTTGATTCAAAATGTCGGATCAAAAATTTTCAAATTTTTAAAATTTCATTCATTGAATTGAAACTAAGTTTAAGGGGATTTTTGGGGACGCCAATTACAAATTTGGAGTCAAAAACTGAATTTTCAAAATTTTTGATTGAAAATGACGCTCTAAAAATCTTCAATTTTTTTAAATTGTGATTGATCTATGTAAAGCAGTTAACTATAATAATAATAATAAAGCCATTACTCCTAAAATCCTCAGAAACTGAATTTTATTTCAATTAAGCAAAATTTAAAAGACTCAATAATTCAGGGGTCGCAAGTTTGAGTAAAAAATGGTTGAAAATACAGTTTCCGACTGCAAATTTGTAATAAGCGCCCTCAAAAACATAATTAGACTAAGTTTCAATTCGATGAATAATAAATTTAAAAATTAAAAATTTTATATCCGACATTTTGACTCAAGAATTGTGAAAATAGTTTTTGACCCCAAATTCACGTTCAGCAACCTCAGAAACCTCTTAAAACTGACTTTCAAATCGATTAATCAAAATTTAAAAATATTCAAAAATTTCTGGAACGACATTTTGAATGAAAAATTTTTAAAATACATTTTTTAACCACTAATTCGTAATCAGGGACCCCAAAAATCCCCTTAAGTGGACAACTTTTTCGATACAATTCAGTAAAAATTCAGGTTTGGACGAAGAGAAATAAAAAAAAGTTTAAAAATACCACCCTAATAAGCATTAAAAAAAATTTTTGAAATAGAAATAACACTTGAACGACTTTATAAAAATGTTTGAAAGAAACTATACGGTCCTGTTTTATGTAAAAGATATAAATAAAAAATATTAGCAAAATCAAAAATGTGAAATTGAAAGAAATTTTCAGTTGTTATGGAATGCCCCATAAGTAATATTGCAGTAGGCAGGCAGAAGTGGTGTTTGAGGTTAGGAAGTAACTTTTTAGTGAAAAGAATTTAACAGTTATTAGTCAAAATATTTTAGATTGTAGGATTATTTTAGACAGTAGTTGCTGCTTTGAATGGTAGTTGTTGTTTTATATGATAATTATTATTATGTTTTAGATGATCATTATTCATTTAGATGGTGTGTACTTACTACTTTAGGTGGTAATTATTAATTTACGGGTAATTATTAATTTACGGGTAATTATTAATTTACGGGTAATTATTAATTTAGGTATCAATCACTCTTTCTAGGGGTAGATATTGTTTCGGACAGTAGACAATGTTTTAGATAAAAATTATTCTTTCAGATGGTTTTTATTCTTCAGATGGTTTTTACTGTTTCAGATGATTTCTATTGTAAATAGTTAGTAATTACTGTTTTCGGTCGTTGTTGCAGTTCTAAATAATAAAACATTTTAAATAAGAGCTACTGTTTTAGATGGATGCTACTGTTTCAGATAATTCTTATTGTTACAAATGGTTGCTATTGTTTCAGATGGTTGATACTGTTCCAGATAATTCTTAATGTTTCAAATGGTTGCTATTGTTTCAGATGGTTGCTACTGTTTCAGATAATTCTTATTGTTACAAATGGTTGCTATTGTTTCAGATGGTTGATACTGTTCCAGATAATTCTTA
>WNHD01004658.1:0-18511 GCA_011057455.1 Ganaspis sp. Gsp50 | reverse complement strand
AAATATGTGTGATTTTTATATTTTTCAATGTTTTCAATAATTTTCTATGCCATCTTAGGAAATTCTTGAAATGATTTTGAACTTTTTCAACATTTATATCAGATTATAAAATATTTCTCAAATAAGAAATTTTTCTAAACGATTTTAGACAAATTTAAAAATATTGTACACTATAAAATTCTAAATAATTTTAAATTATATTGGCAGCGCCGTTAATGGCACGAAATTTGAAAGTGAAAAAAATAAAATGTAAGTGATAAAATTAATCTTTTTATGGGTCCACGTGGACATTTGCTTTTAACCCCCCTCCCCCCATCGTGGACAATCGTGGACATTTGTCGAACTCCCCCTCCCCCCCTAAACTGTCCACGTGGTATATGAACGGCCCCTTATTAACGTCGCGTGTGTTGCTAATGTGCTGTTAAAAAATTATCATTTAATGCTGATAATGTGGTGTTACTAATTGCCATTGAGCACAGCAATGCGTTAATGAAAATTGTAATTAATCTGTGTGTAAGAAAATTATCAACCCGTGCAAAAAATATTAATCCGTGTGAAACAATTGAGGGGCTGGATGCTATAAGACTTTCGTTGGCCCCGCGTTAGCGAGGTTTCCACTATTCTAGGGGCCAACGAAAGTCATGCGTATCACCTTATAGCATCCAGCCCCTCAATTATTAATCTATAGTATAGAAAAATATTTTTTTTTTTTAATTTTGTGTTCAGAAAACATTAATATTATGTTCCAAAAACATGAATATGCAACTATGTTTAAAACCCGTTTTTTTTAAAAAAAAAGATTGTGTTTAAAAACTATGAATATTGTGTTTTAAAAACATGATTATGGAAAAATTGTTAAAACACATTTTTTAAAAAAAAATATTGTTTTTAAAAACTATGAATATTGTGTTTTAAAAACATGAATATGGAAAAAATTTTAAAACCCATTTTTTAAAACACATTTTTCTAAAAAAAATATTGTGTTTAAAAAACATGGATATTGTGTTTTAAAAACAAATGTATGTTTAAAAGGCGGTTATATTCTCTTTTAAAAACAGGTATATCGTCTCTTGAAAACCGTTATAGTGCCTTTGAAAAAGTGGATTGAAAAACTTTGATGAAAAATGGGAAATAAAAAATTAATAGACAATGTGCTCCTAGGTGATTAGTATAAAAAGCGGCTTGTGTATTTTTTTAAATGATGATGATCTAATAGGATGATTTTCGTGGTATCGTTCAGATACGTGACAGATGAAAAAGAGTTGAAGTCTACACGGTTCGATTTAAAGAGAGCAATCAGTTTCGGTTTGAGATGGTCTTTTTTAAATTCTTTGTGGCAAAGAGATGACCATGCAACAAACAAAGTAAAATCGGTGGCTTGTACATACACGCCTTATGGATTGAGAGCTACTAAGTTAAATCCTACCATCCTCAGGAAAGGCAGTCGAAAGTTTAATCGAAATTTAAAGGGTGAATTCCAGGAACCCAGTGTTCTTTTTTTTCCTTTTTTCTGACACACTTCTGAGCAATTCTTTAACTGATATCTCTTTTGATATTGATATAAAATATTGTCAATAAAATATAAAATGTATCAATATTTTATATTGATATACAAAATTCAGGATATTTCACTTATTTTATTCACTTATTTATACATTTTATCAATTCTTCAATTTAATTTTTTAGGTATGTAAACTTTTTTTAACTTGTATGTAACTTGTATTTAAGCTGCTATTAAAGTTTTAAAGTTTTTTTGCTTCCTCATAGGGAAGAATTGTTATTAAGGCTTTTTATTATTAAACTTTGTTTTTATATTGATTTTTATATTTTCACAAATAATTATCAATATGATTTATATATTTGTTGTTGTTATTAATTTATTTCAATTTTACAAAAAAAGAATCTATATATTGAAAAAATTATTTCCATGAATTTTACAGAACAGTTCTGCTCCACAACAGTTCTGTGAAATTCATAATTCATAATACAATATTCATAATAAAATTCAAAATTTTTTCAGTGAATTATTTTATATTTTATTTTAATTTATTTTAATATATTTTTGTTATATTTTTTGTTATATTTTTTATTACATATTTTTATTTTATATTTTTTTATGTATTTTTAACTTATGTATGTTTTATTATTATATTTTTTTATGTATTTTTAACTTAAGTATGTTTTATTATTATATTTATTTGGTAAACTTTGATTTGTTAAATTAAATAATTAAAAATTAAATAATTAAAGTTTATAAAGTCACTATATGCGTTATTATGTAATACATTTTTTCAAGTTATTATACAAGTTACATAAAGTAATTAATATTAGATAAAATTGCTCGCTAAAAATGAATTAATTAACGTAGTTTGAAGGCATTTTTCGCGATTGAATCTTTAAAAAGAAGCAAAAACTTGACAAGGAAATTATCAATATTTCCTGGCCTAGAAATTGATATCTTTTATTTTCAAGCTCGAGGGGCATTAATATTATCATTATCATTATCATCATCATCATCTTGAACCTGGGTGACTTAAATTGCCTCAATTGATCAATAAATGCGGGCCTCTCTTATACGAGATCCCTCTGTACTCATTGTTCCTTCAGTGAGTCAGAACTCCCTTCAGACTTGGGACTCCTTTAATAAAAGCCAAGATCTAACTTTCACTCTAATGTAAGGAAGAGTCAGGTCCTTGTCGGACAGTTCTGGTTGCGGCGACGATGATTAATCGATTCAGTTACACAAGCTCTCGATAAATTGGAAATTCGTTAACATTAATAACTGTCGAGGCAAATCGTTCCAAAAATCAGTCAAGTCTTAAAATTTTTCATCAGGAAGTTGCGATGGTTGCCTTATGCGCAAATTAGTGTAATGTTTTCAATACCTGAGAGGCTTATAATGATAGTGGTTAGATAAAACGTTAAATGCTAAATCGCCAATCTGTAGTGGCGTGTATTTAAAAAGAGTTAATTAAGATGGTTATCTAGGTTGGGCTGACGTACATAAATTCACTGTAGCAACACCTAGAACTCAGAAACTGCTTTCTTCGACCTGTCAGTCAAAAGGGTAATCGCAGACGTGGTTTTTCTGCAGAAAGCACACCAATTACAGGGAACACTTTCTTCATAGTTAAAATATCCAACTTGACTTTTTTTACGATGCTCCACATCCACTTGCTTTTCTCTCAAAGCGAGATGTTGCCTTGCTGCCAATTAGTTTAACTGCGGCCTGCTCAAAGTGTCTCTTTGTCGGATAACCCGATCTATATCCCTCGATCCTTCCTTGTTCTACTGGAAAACTGACATTTCTGGGTTGAAAACTCTTCAGTGCTGTAAACTCTAATTTACATTTGTCTTTTTATTACAGTACGTAGGATACAATAAGACTGAATTCAATTTGTCTTTAGGCTGTGTGTACTCTATTTTGAAGCTTTTTGAAAGTTTTGCAACAAATTTTTTTAGAAAATTCTTTTTAGGTTGCGGTGACTCTTTTTATTTTGGTTTGGTGGTGGTTATTTTTTTATTTTGGTAGCATTGTTTGTTTAAAGATGTATTCTTTGCAGTTTCCTTTGAAGTTAGTGACATCTTCTTTAAAGTTTATGTGATTTCTTCTCTAAACTTTGCGGTTTTTCGATAAAGATTGTAGAATTTCTTCTTTGAGGTTTGCTGTATTTGTTCCTTAAAATTTGTAGTGTTTCTTCTCTAAAGTTTATGGAATTTCTTCTCTAAAGTTTATGGAATTTCTTCTCTGAAGTTTGCGGCATTTCTTCGTTAAAGTTTGCAGCATTTCTTCTTTATAGTTTATGTGATTTCTTAACTAAAATTTGTGACACTTCTTGTTTAAAGTTTGTAGCATTTCTTCTTTAAAGTTTATGTGAATTCTCCTCTGGTGGCACTTACTTTTTAAAGTTTGCGAAATTTCTTGAAATTTTAAGGTATTTCTTCTGTGAAGTTTATGTGATTTCTCCTCAGGCGCACTTATTTTTTAAATTTTGCAACATTTCTTTAAATTTTAAGGTATTTCTTCTTTAAAGTTTATGTGATTTCTCCTCTGAAATTTGTAGCACTTATTTTTTAAAGTTTGCAAGATTTCTTTCAATTTTAAGGTATTTCTTCTTTAAAGTTTATGTGATTTCTTCTCTAAAACTTGTGGCACTTTTTCTTTAAATTTTGTAGAATTCTTTAAAGTTTATGTGATTTCTTCTCTGGTGGCACTTATTTTTTAAAGTTTAAGGTATTTCTTTTTACAGTTTGTAGCATATAAGTATTCTTTAGTTTGCGGTATTTCTTCTTCAAAGTTTGTAACACTTTAAAGTTTGTAGCATTTCTTCTCTAAATTTTTCAGTATTTCTTCTTTAAACTATATAGCACTTCTTTAAAGTTTATGCGATTTCTTCTTTAAAGTTTGTAACACTTCTTCTTTAAAGTTTATGTAATTTTTTCTCTGAAAGTTTTAAAACTTCCTTAAAGTTTGTAGCTTTTCTTCTTTAAAGTTTATATAATTTTTTCTCTGAAACTTTTGGAACTTCTTCTTTAAAGTTTGTAGCTTTTCTTCTTTAAAGTTTATGTAGTTTTTTCTCTGAAACTTTTGAAACTTCTTCTTTAAAGTTTGTAGCTTTTCTTCTTTAAAGTTTATGTAATTTTTTCTCTGGAACTTTTGGAACTTCTTCTTTAAAGTTTGTAGCTTTTCTTCTTTAAAGTTTATATAGTTTTTTCTCTGAAACTTTTGAAACTTCTTCTTTAAAGTTTGTAGCTTTTCTTCTTTAAAGTTTATATAATTTTTTCTCTGAAAATTTTGAAACTTCTTCTTTAAGGCTTGTAGCATTTCTTCTCTGAAATTTGCGGTATTTCTTTTTTAAAGTTGTATAATTTCTTCTTCAAAAGTTACATGATTTCTTCTTCAAAAGTTTACATGATTTCTCTGAAGCTTGCGGTATTTTTTCTCTAAAGTTTGTAGCATTTCTTCTCTGACGTTTGCGTTATTTTTCTCCGAAGATAAAGACTTTTCTTGTTTTAAATTGGTTTCAATTCTTCTCTGAAGATGAAAGAATTTCTTATTTGATGTTCGTTACGTTTTTATGCTGAAGTTGAGGTCATTTCTTCTTCAAAATTGAAGTAATAAATTTCGTGTTTAATTTCAAGGAATTTCTTTTTTAAAATTCGATTTGAATCCAATATACTATTTCTCATAGTATTACAATACTATTTCTCATATTACAATTTTAGACCCAGATTTCATAGAATTATTTTCGTACATATTTTAAATATTCACCTCGATATTCATTTCGAATGTCGACGTTAGAGTGAAAATGAACACACAAATAGAAATTTGTTCTTAATTGAAAAATTACCAAGAAAAAATAATTTATAAGTTTTTAAAAAACTAAACTTTGAACTTGTTTTAAGTTTAAAAATACGATAGTTTGACAAATTAATATATTCAGGACAGCAGAAAAAGTGAAATTGTTAATATTAGTTCAAATCTAGAAAATGAGTACAAGAATGAAATATTATGAATCATTTAGAAACGAGTTTGTGAGCAGTTTGGCCAGAGGCAAAATAGTTTTTTTTTCTGGTACTGGTTTGTACCTAATAGACCGATTATTTGAAAATTATGCATTTGGAAATGACTCTAATTGCAATTGACACTCGGCTTTCAATATATATTTACAGCAGTATACAATAGAAAGTAAAAAAAGCACGTGGCCCGAAGCACGTTTTGTCCGTTGAAACTTCTATTGTGTTGTGTCGCAACTCCTGCGGAAGGTATATTGCTTAAAGCAGGATGTTCAGTTGGCTTCTTTTTGTGCCCACATTTTGAGGTATTTTTGTGGCTAACTTGTAAAAGCTTTTTCTTAAAAATGCCCTGACCATATACGTGAAAAAGAATATATGAATAAATAGATTAGAAAGCAGAAAAACTGTTGTAGATTTTCATTGCTGATGTTTATTAAATAAATCTATAGATACTGTGTGGGAGGATTTTGATGAGGGAAAATGAAATTCATAACGCAGATAACTCTTAACGTCATGCTGATGCCACAAGAAAGAAAGTTGAAATAAAAAATTCTGATTCACACTTGGGTCTATTATCTTATCTTTATTGTTTTTATTACGTCAAACACTTTGGTTCTTTCTTCTTAAAATTATGTCTATTTTTCAAATATTGAAGTTTTTAAATCTGAAAATTAAGAAACAAATTGTCGAAAAAATTACATAAAATTTGAAATTCTTGTGTTAAAAGCCTTTTAGAAAATCTAAATGTAAAATCTGAAATGCAAGAGAGGTGAAGGTTCGCTTTATAAGGCTTTAAAGTTTCCTTGAATATCTTTCAGGTTTATCTTTAAGACTTTTTAGTTAATAAAATTCAAAAAACTTGTGCATAACGTGAAAATCGTGAAAGTTAATAGGCTATTATAAGGTCTCGAGGTTGATTTAATACTAAAATAGCGTATAGTGATACCATACGCGACCCTTTGTAGTTTAGTTAGCTTTAGTCCCATAAGGAAATCCGTTAAGGGTTTTACTGTCAAGTGAGACCATCCTCCCTTCCTTTAGCTTTATAGTTGGCTAGTTATTATTTATGAGACAAGATAACGACTCCTGCACGACAAGCTGTGAAGACCCGCGAAGGTCAACTGGTTCTTATGAAGACTCCAATTGTTACAAATTGAAGAAATGTGGATATAATTTTCATTTTAATATCCTATTAATATTTATGACTCATTAATTTCTTGATTAAGGTTATTAATTTTATGAATAGTCAAAAGGTCGTTCTTTGTCGTTGGTGATTTTATTTCTTTGACGATTTTTTTTCTTTGATGATTTTCTTTCTTTGATGATTTTCTTTTTTTGATGATTCTCTTTCTTTGTTTATTTTCTTTCTTTGTTTATTTCCTTTCTTTGATGATTTTTTTTCTTTGATGATTTTCTTTCTTTGGTGATTTTCTTTCTTTGTTTATTTTCTTTCTTTTTTATTTCCTTTCTTTGATGATTTTCTTTCTTTGATGATTTTCTTTTTTTGTTTATTTTCTTTCTTTGTTTATTTTCTTTTTTTGTTTATTTTCTTTCTTTGTTTATTTTCTTTCTTTTTTTATTTTCTTTCTTTTTTTATTTTCTTTCTTTTTTTATTTTCTTTCTTTTTTATTTCCTTTCTTTGATGATTTCCTTTCTTTGATGATTTTCTTTCTTTGATGATTTTATTTTTTTGTTTATTTTCTTTCTTTTTTTATTTTCTTTCTTTGTTGAATTACTTTCTTTGTTGTTGATGGTCTTTCTCTTGTGAAGTTTGTGGTATTTCTTCTTTGAAATTGATGACACTTTAATGAAGTTGGAGATATTTCGTTTTCGAAGTTGGTGGCGTTTTTTATTTTAAGTTTGATGCATTCTTTGAAGCTGATAGCTTTCTTGTTTGAAATGGGTGACATTTCTTCTCGAAAGTTAAAGTATGTATTTCTTCTTTGAAGTTACACTGAAAAAAAAATACATAACAAATTTCAATAAACAGATTGTAGATTTTACAATTTAGGGAAAACGTGCAAAAATGAGAAAAATTAGTATAAAAATATTAAACTTCAAAATGGAAATTTCAAGCTTTAGTAATTATTTTACAAACATCATATACAATTATACTGATGTTTGTAAAATAATTACTAAAGCTTGAAATTTCCATTTTGAAGTTTAATATTTTTATACTAATTTTTCTCATTTTTGCACATTTTCCCTAAATTGTTAATATTATATTAAAATCTACAATCTGTTTATTGAAATTTCTTAAGTATTTTCTTTCAGTGTAAAAGCATTTTTCTTTGAATTTAGAAGCATTTCGTTTTTGGAATTTAGAGGCATTTCTTTTTCAATTTTATGGCATTCTTTTTTGGATTTTGTAATATTTCGCTTTTGAATTTAGTGGCATTTCTTTCTGAATTTTGTGGCATTTCTTTTTTGAGTTTAGTAACATTTCTTTTTTTAATTTAGTGACATTTCTTTTTGAATTTTGTGGCATTTCTTTTTTAAGTTTGTGGCATTTCTTCTTTAGATATAATAACATCTTTTCTTTAAAGTTATTTTTTAAAGTTATTTTTTAAAGTTATTTTGTAAAGTTATTTTGTAAAGTTATTTTGTAAAGTTATTTTGTAAAATTATTTTGTAAAGTTATTTTTTAAAGTAATTTTGTAAAGTTATTTTTTAAAGTTATTTTGTAAAGTTACTTTGTAAAGTTATTTAACTTTATTTAAAGTTTTTGAATGAAAGGATTCAAGAGTCAGTCAAGTTTTGAATCTCATTAATTCAAATGGTGTTTGGGTGCTTTTGTCGCACTATTAGCAAACATCGCCCTAGTTTTTGGTTTTTCAATTCTATGGTGATGCTTTGAAATTAGACTGTGAAAAAAGAGAATGACAAACAGTATCAAACTTTTGTGGGGTTCTATAGATTTGCCAGGGGTTTTATAAATTGGTCCAGGTGTGCTTTATGATAGACAAGAGCTTCCTTAGTTCCTTGTTGAATAAAGGATATCAAATGACCTTTGTAGTTGATTTTCCGGATTTCATAGAAGAGTAAAATGAAAAGGAAGATAAATGAGCAAATGGATATCATTCTAAACGAGAGAATAGATCCAATTGAGAAAATCACTCGACAAGGAAAAGTATAAAAATTCGTATATTTTAAAAGACGCAATTTCCTGGGCGTTCGTGTTTACCAAGAATACTATAGTCTTTTCGATCTCTGCCTTTACAATTATCTGGTAACGGGTCTCCAAAAAGCCCGGGAATTTCGAGATCGGAGAGAATTTTTAAATAGTTCTTTGTCAGTGAAGGTCTTTATAACTCTCTAAATCTGAATCAGAGGAATTCCACTGATTTTCAGCGATAAGTGAGCCACTTATTCAAATCAGCGTATATACGCTGATGCTTCAGTGAAACATAACCTAAAAATCCGCTGATTTTCAGCGTATGTGCGCTGATTTGAAAAAGTGGCTCACTTATCGCTGATTTAAATTTAGAGAGAACATAGAGAATTTTTAAATAGTTTTTTGTCAGTGAAGATCTTTATAACATAGAGGATTTTTAAATAGTTTTTTGTCAGTGAAGATCTTTATAACGTTTGGATACGAAGAGTGTTTTTAAAGATAAATAAATAAATAATAATAATTAAAACCACTATTCGAAATCACAACCTTCAATCCTTATAATTAAGTTGCAGTTTGTTCTTTGCAGAACAGAGTTACATTTAATAAAGTTATATAGGAAACTAAAGAGAATTAGAATTGTTAACTGGACTTTATAAAATTTACGGCTATAATTTACCGAATTGATACGTATGACTATTGAAAATTTAATTGTCCATCACATTGCGCACCTGGGCCAATTTAATTATATATCTACAAGGAACCTACAGGGTTAAAGTCCACTGCAGTTTACCAAACGAAAAATTGTATTTCTTCTTTTGGACGTCTTTTAAAATTAGATCCCGTTGCTTGTATTACGTTCAATTAAGAGTTAATAATTATAATTGAAATCGCATTAATTACGAAATTGCTTGTTTCAGTAAATCAAAATTGCATTAATTACGAAATTGCTTGTTTCAGCAAATCAAAATCGCATTAATTACGCACTTGGTTGTTTTAGCAAATGAAAAACCTATGAATTACGAACTTTGTCCCTTAGTAAATGAAATACTTATAAATTACGAACTTTGTGGTATACTTTAGCAAATAAAATACATGAATTACGAACTTTGTCGTAGCAAATGCGGATTAATTACAAACTTTGTTTTAGCTAAATACGCGTTGATTACCAAGTTGGTTGCAATATCAAATTAAAAGCGTGTTAATTGCGAAATCGGTTGCAATTTAAAAACCTATCAATTACAAAGTTGGTTGTATTATCAAATTAAAGAAGCGGCTTGCAATTTAAAACTTGTTAGCATCGTGTCATATTAAAAGAAAACTAATTGCCAAGTGAGTTAATTGTGAAGGTAGCAGTGGATGGAGTATGTCGATAAAGACGGATTTAGATGGTAGGAAATCAGCAACATCCGGTGGGTGTTTTGCGAAACGAAGGAAGCTCTTTCTGTAGCAAGAAGTTGTAGCTCTCGAGGAGTAGAGTTGGGTTGAGTTGAGTTGAGTTGCATTGGTTCTTGAATAAAAATTGAAGACCCCGGCTGGAGCAGATGTTTTATCTTGGGGTCCAGGCACCTTGTCGGCGTTTTTCCCTTTAGTGTGGAGAACTCCAGATGGGATGGGGAGGCTTGCATTGGTTCGCAGGTCTACACTGCAGGATGATCGCACGAGCTATACGAGCTAGCAAGCAAAGCAAGAGCAAACTTTTTAAAGAGAGACGGGAGGAAGTCGCGACATAGGGGGAGGCCAAGCACTGGCACGTTCGTAGTTTTGTTTCCAGACGATCTCGCCCGAACTAACCTTCGTCTCTCGTCGGTTGAGTTGGCGTTCTATCGCGACCGGCCACCAGCCGGCTACCAGAAACAGAGTTTCAGAGTTTGCCGCTCCATCGTTGTTGGTGCATGCAACACGCTAGTGCAACTGTTTCTTATCACATAAGTTCCATTTACCCCTTTCCTCTTTTATGATTGCCTTCAATTTTATCAAATCCTTGACCGCCAATGCCAGCATCCCCGGACGATTCGCACGCGGATCATTTAATGTGTGGTTCGTGACAGTGAAAGTGCGCCAGATTATTAGGATAATAATGCATTCCAAATGATCTAGAATTTTTGGCTCGCAACTCGGAACTCACGTTTCTGAGATCAATGGACAGGAATTTTGGATCTTCTTTTACAATACAATACAATAGAGAGCCAAGTGATCTAGAATCTTGATAAGATGACCAGTGGTTGCCAAAAAACCTTGGAGATCTTTAGGAACCATTAGAAACTTTAGTGCCTTCTGGATTTATTACGCCAATTTGATGCTTTTTCTTCCTCTTTTTTTTATGGAGGAAGCAATTCTTGTCGGTTACTCCTGAAGACCATTATCAGTTCCGGTAAGGATTTTTTCTTTCCGCAGAGGAATGATTTGAAAGAGAGGATGTTTGAAATTTACGTTATGTACTATGCTGTATGGCTTTATGTGTCATATAGTGTTACATATATTACATAGCGCTTTATATATTATTTAGAGTAATACATGCAATGTAGCGTTATGTATATTTTATAGTGTTAAAAGTTGTTTATTGCGTTAAAAGTCCTTTATTGCGTTAAAAGTGTTTTGTTGCGTTAAAAGTGTTTTATAGCATTAAAAGTGTTTTATAGCATTAAAAGTGTTTTAGAACACAGTTTTCTTGAAAGTATCAACTCGATACCAAAAAGTATCAAATTGACTACAAAAAGTACCAAATTGATCACAAAAAGTACCAAATTGATCACAAAAAGTATCAAACTGATCACAAAAGGTACCAAATTGATCAAAAAAAGTATCAAACTGATCACAAAAGGTACCAAATTGATCACAAAAAGTATCAAATTGATGACAAAAAGTACCAAATTGATCACAAAGTCTTGATCAATTTGATATTTTTGATAAATCAATTTGATACTTTTAAGTAAACTGAACGTTATACATATATTGCATTATCTGTTATATAGCGCTACACATATATAGCATTGTGTTATATATCGCTAGATATATTATATAGCCTTATGCTTTACAGCGTTACGTATATTTTAGCATTACATATATTAGGCATTAAATATAACACGACTTTTAATAATGTGCTATTTTTCGGTTCCTTGTTTCAAAAATCGGTTTTTATGGGCCAATATCGTTTCGTTATCTTATTTGTTCTTTCTTTGAGTTTTTATATCAATTTCGTTTCTTTATCTTGTTTGTTCATTTTTTCTTTGAGTTTTTAAATCAGTTTTTATGGGTCAATGTTTCTTCATCTTTGCTTGTTTGTTCCTTGTTTGAGAATAAAGTTAATTTTTGAATTTGCATTTTACTGGTGTCTAAATACATTTTACGATATTTGGCTAAAAATAAAAATTATCAGTACACGATCGTTTCTTATTATCATCGACTATGATAATCATTGTATCGAATGAAGGTCTTGGAGATTAAACAATTAGAGTTCATGTTGTGGAAGTTGGCAACTCTTGAAGTAAATTGTTTGTGGAAGTTTGTAATCTTTTATGGCAGTTGATTATAGTCGGTTTCAAATTTTATCAATGATGGGTACTTGTATGTTTTGTCAATTGGCGATGGCTGTTTGTAACTCTTAAATGTTGAATATTGGTAATTTTTGTCAGTTTATGATAGGCACTTGCAACTTTCGTCAATAGGCCATTTTCAACTTTTGTCAGTTTATGATGGGTATTTGCGACCTTTGTCAATTGATAATAATAGGTGCTTGCAACTTTTATGCTTCTTTGAATGTGGAAGTTTACACTTTTATGGCGATTGTGGAAACTTGCGTTTTTATGTCAATAGATTATGAAAGTCCGAAACCAATTGATTGTTGATGTTTGCAAGTGATGTTATAGTTTTTTGTAGGTGTTGATTGTAAATGTTGATTATTGGTAATGTCAATTACCAATTGTAAATGTTGGTTATTTGCAGGTGTTAATTTTTTACAGATGTTGATTGTAGACATTGATTGTTTATAAACATTGATTGTTAGCAGACGTTAATTGTTTGTAAACACTGATTGTTTGTAGACATTGATTGTTTAGACTTTGATCGTTTACAGATATTGATCATTTATAGATGTTGACTGTTTGTAGAAGTTTGCAAGTCGCGATGTCGTTGATTGTGGAAGTTGTCGATGTGATGTGGATATGCCGATGATGATAATGATGATGATGATGATGATGTAAGAGGCACATCTCAGGGCAAAACGCGTGGGTGAATTTATTCAGACACAGACGCGGAAGAATTGTCTGCAACAAAGAAAACTCGTTGCTCGTTTCTTAAAGACTCCTTAGGGTTGTCGACGTACGTTAGGATCTTTGTGGGTGGTGGAATTACAGTCGTTGTGTTATACTCGATTGTACACCATCGTTTTTATTCTTCCACGAGTTGTGCTGGCATCAAGTGGGCGAGACGATCTTCTATGTCTCGAGCTACGAGAACCGGCATTAAAAAGGTCGTAGGACTCTGAATTCCAAACTAAATTCATTAAATCCAATAGAAACTCTTACTCCACTGGACCCTGTAATTGAACAATTAAAAGAGGAAATATTTTAACTGTCTTCTTTAAAACAATGCCATTCCTTAGGGCATTCTTTGTAATACTCCTTTTAAAGAAAATGAAAAACAACACTTCCTTTTTATTGGAAAATTTCCTTTATTTGATAACTTCATTTTTATTCCATTGTGAGATATGTTGATACCATTTTTTAATTTAGATAATTATTCTCGGTAGTCATTATTCTAGACAACAATTTTATTGTATATAATAATTATATCATAAATCTATTGTTTATAATAATTATATCATAAATCTATTGTTTATAATAATTATATCATAAATCTATTGTATAGAAAATATTATTTTTTATTTATCTAGAAACTCTTTTAATGCAATTTAATTTATTTATTTATCCAGAAATTCTTTTAATGCAATACGATTTTCATCATCTCTTGTGTTTGTTACGTTTTAGTACAATTTCGGTTATTGCTTAATAAAATTAGTAACTGTTCTGATTTTATTAAAAATACAGTTTTCTGGAATATAAAATTCTTGAAAATGAACACATTCTGTACCTTGAAATTAGTATCATTAGCTGGTATTTGAATTATAAAGAGAAAATAACGTCTAATGGTATTTTTATGGCTATAGAAAGTCCAAATAATAAAATTCGGGTGCAGGTTCTCTATTTCTTTTCAGATTGATTCGAAAGACGTTATAGTCTAATTTGAATATGCATGTGTGATTTTATAACGTCGATACAAGTTTTATTGCTTTCAAGACTATTGGTAATATGTACTAACATAGTATGCAGTTAGTATATGTAAATGTTTATATTTCTATTACATGCTTGTGTATACATGTACATATTGTACATGTGTAACGTGTATACATGTGTAACATGCTAACATGTGTGTACATGTGTATATGTGTCTACATGTATATATGTGTCTACATGCGTGTATATGTGTCTACATGTGTATATAAATGTGCCTACATGTATGTACAATTCAACATTTATAGATATGTACAAATTTATGTATATTATGAATATGTATATTACATATTATGTATGTTACCAATAGCACATATATGTACTAGATTTTGTCAGTAATTTCACATATCAGTTATTTTCGATATATTCTTATGCAGACAAGCCAAATGTCACGTGACCGAGATGATATTATATAATTAAATTTATCATTGGTGTTTATAAATTTTATTCAAATGTTTTTTTAACGACCGAGAAATTTATGGAACACATGTCAGTGATTTGAATATTGTGAAAACTAGTCTACAGAATGCGAGATATGAAAGGTCGCTGTACGCATGGGGAATTGATTCAAATGAAGACCAAGTTGTAGTAACTAGTCCTTGTAGAATACAAGTCATACTTCAATGAACCGACATGACTGAAGTTTATCAAGTATAATAATTATAATCACGCACAGTCAGAAAATTATTGCTGTTTCATTTTAACTTAATGAGGTTTTTTTCTGCGAAAATATTCCATTCTACTTTCCATATTAAATCATTTACATTATATTATTATATTTTTCGAGATATTTTTATTATGTTTTTTAATTGTAATATTAAATGTTTAAGTTATATTAAATGTTAAATTATATTAAATGTTTAAATTGTATTAAATGTTTAAATTATATTAAATGTTTAAATTGTAATATTAAATGTCGAAATAGTACCTACATTTCATCAAATGTATGAATGGACATTTTTAAAACAGCGTTTAACATTAGTAGAATTCAATTAAATATGACAAATAGTTGCAATTAAGTAATTGATTGTAATTAATAAAAGTTCCCTAGTTAATTGAACAATTGTTGAAAAATTGATGATTATGAGTGGATCTGTTGGTTGCAAGGGATAATTTGAGAAAAATGATCAGAGACAATGGAATACTTTTAGCTAATTTTGTAGTGATTATAATGATGACCCGTCTTGGCAATAACCGTTAAGTCTTTAGATGGGAAGAATTTTTCATCGATGATCATTAGCTTAGGTGCATGATTAAGCCAGTGAATATTAAAAACGGTGATTGGGAATTATCAAGCGTACTTGAAACTCAAGAGCATGATAAAAATTAAGATCTGGTGATCATTAAGTTACGCAGGAATGGGAGCGAGTTGCAGTTATTTAGATAGGAAGAGCTTGGTTCACTGCTTTCATTCAGCTACTTTGTTTTAATTTTATTTAACTTTATTTATTTGTTTTCAATTTTTTAACTTTATTTAACTTTAAGTTAATAACTTAATAAGTAAATAACTTAATAACTATCTATTTCAATAACATTGTGTTGTTTAATTATCTATACTTTTGCACGAAAGTAGCAATTTCAACAAATGACCCATTAACTTATTTATCAATAATTTTTTTGTGTTAGAACAATTAAGTGGTCAATTATATACCTATTCTCTATTTTTACGTCTTTTTTTTTGTTTTTTTCTTCGTTTCATTCTAGTAATATTTACAATTACATCATTAGTTATTTTAATTCTTCGTTTTTTATATGTAATTTTTTTCTCACTTGGATTTGTAGTAGTTATTTATTTCGGTTTATAAAATAGTTGTACATTTCGGTTTACAAAGTAGTTGTACATTTCGGTTTACAAAGTAGTTGTACATTTCGGTTTACAAAATAGTTTTACATTTCGGTTTACAAAATAGTTTTACATTTCGGTTTACAAAGTAGTTTTACATTTCGGTTTACAAAATAGTTTTACATTTCGGTTTACAAAATAGTTTTACATTTCGGTGTACAAAATAGGTTTTCATTTCAATTTGCAAAACAGTTTTTCATTTCGGTTTACAAAATAGGTTTTCATTTCAATTATTGAAAACAGTTTTTTACTTAAAAAATTCAGCTTAATACTTTTCGTTTGCGTATTTAGTTTACCATTAGCTTGGTTAATTTGCCAATGAAATACGATCTTGATATGATTGCTGTTGAATCCAGTGTTGAAAGATTGCCGAAAAAGAGACGTGATTGCGACTTGATTAAATGCAAAGATTGCTTTTATTGTTATTTTTTACTTATCGAGGATTAACGTTGAGTTTTTTTCGCCAGTGACCTCGACTATACCTGGAAGATTAAATAGTCTTTTGAAAAATAGAGCCTCTTTATCTTATCTAGTTTTTAGTCTTTGCGTTGGCCTTCGTCATGGTCCCCTATTGACATCCAGGAACACGTGGTATTTAAACTAAAAAGGAACTCGAACCTATGCTTCACGTTTGCTTTGAAATTCTCTATTCTATAAGCTTGAATAACGAATCGTATATTTTTAAAACTTCCCACCATGTCCAAAAGCACCCTCGAGATAGCATCGATTCAAAAGACAAATGATGGTCTCTTCAACATCACATTCGATAAAATAAATACGAGAAACAGGTCTTAATGCACGTTTTACGATGAAAACGTTATCAATAGGGCTCACACAAAAAGCTGATGTTTAAATAATTCTGCTTTTTAGTATATAGCGTTTATTCCAAATATTTGTTTTGGGTTTTCAAACATTTGGTTTTCATCACTTACAAATCGTTACTTATGTCACAAATCGTTTCACTAGAAATAAAAAGTGCTACTTTAAGACCGCGTTAAAGCAATTCGAAACATATATAATCCAGTGAGAGGGCGCCACCGTCTATGTGCTTTAGCATTGGCTCAAAATAACACGAAACGGATTTAAACCGATTTTCTTTCTGTGTTGTGATGCTATAAATCATTTTTGGTGTTACAAATCGTTTGTGATGTTATAAATCGTTTGTGATGTTATAAATCGTCTGTGATGTTGTAAATCATATTTGACGTTACAAGTCGTTTTTGACCTCGTTTTTGACGAAACAAATTTTTGATGTTTTAAAAAATTCTCGGACAGCTGGTTTCGGTGGTATTTGAATTGAAATGAGTGTAATATTATTCTTCAAAGTTGATATACTTTCTGAAATTAATTCTTCAGTGTTGCTTTCTTTAGCAATTTGTCTGGACAGACGCATATCTTTTGCTTTCGCGGGTACACGTAGATGTGTAGATAGTTGTGTGTGTATCGAGTGGTACACGGTTCGCATTAAAGATGGTGAATACTAACCTATTGGACCGAGTGGCATGACCCGGAATAAGTTTGGAATGCTGAATAGTGAAAAGTTGAATTTAAGAGAGTCATAACAATCTGATTAAAGGCAGCAGCAACTACCGAGTGTAGAAGTCGCGTGACGTGGATACGTTTAACTGTCATGTCATTTGAAGCCTCTGTACATGGTACTGGTGTACACGTGACCACGTGGACTTATAAGTCCCAGGAACGCAACTTGTAAGAAGCCAAGAACGACAAGTTAAACCGCGAGATCGTTTCAAGTCGGTCGCTCGAGGTCGAGCGAGTTCATGCGAAATTCCCTATATACTGTCTTTGCCTAGGTGAAATCGGAGCTTAATGAACTGCAACGTTTAGGGAAAAGCACGTTCTTGTCGTTTTAAGACATCTCTTAAAGTTGTTTTCTGGCACGAGAGGTATCAGGACTCGGTAATCGATTCCTATACCTGTCTATTCCGTTTCCTAGAAAACAATACCTTTCTTCTCTTTTTCCTTGGAAATAAACGTTTTCTGCGATCAGCGCTGATTGAACTGGTTTAGCAAAAGTTCTCTCAAGGAGAAATTCCTCAGAAATGGAGATTCAATTTTTTTGTCATTCTTTAAATAGGCTCGCGGGGCAAAATTGCATATAAATAAAATGAAAATTGCAAGAGGGATCCTTTTGTGTTGGTTTATTGATCTATGTAGATTCATGTTTTTGGACTTATTGGTTCATGTTTTTGAACATACACTGTAGAAAATATGTATACGAAATTTAGTATCACGTATAAGAAGCATGTATTCATATCGTGATATTCAATTTATTATACTATTGTATACGAAAATTTGTATACATGTATATGAAATTTAATAAAAACATACTAAATTTAATATCATTTTATTAAATTTGCAGGGGTCACAGTTCATCCCCTTTTTTTTTACCTAATCCCCTTTTTTTCGCCTTTTCCCCTTATTTTCCTCTTTTTTTAAATAAAATCCTCTAAATCACTTAAAATCAAATATTTTTCCCCCTTTTCCCCTAATTTTCAATAAAAATTTTTTTAAGAATTTTTCAACAATAATACTTCAGACTACTTCAAAATACTCCAAATATTTAAAAGTACTCCAAATATTTAAAAATACTTCAAAATATTTAAAAATACTTAAAACTACTTTAAAATACTTCCCGAGTAGAAATTTGTAATGGATCTTTCATGGACCATTCTAGCTTTCCACGATTCTATACTGGCGCTAGCCGTTTTTGTAATGTTCTGATCGACT